>JABUQX010143861.1:7500-22500 GCA_015478945.1 Trachelipus rathkii
CTTTAAAAAGAAAATGATTATGCATTTTCATTTTAAAAATGTTATATTCAGGGGTTTAGTCATTATAGTCTTTAAGAACATTTGAGAAAAAGATCCTTCCCAATCAAAAATCGGGGCAGTGTCTACAGAGATTTATGCGTGGGAAAGGCATCAAAAGCGCATTAAAGCAGTTTTAAAGTAGACGCGGCCGGGTGTAATACAAATCAGCGCAGGCCACGGCATAATTTTGGCATTTATCTCTATTTAAAAATTTGGCAGTATGCAAGTGGAAGAATCTGCATAGTTCTCTAGTGATAATTTCTCGAGAGAATTAAAGCAGCAACTCTCTATAGATGCCACCGAAGATCGATCTCTTAAAAGCATTTATATATATATATATATATATATATATATATAATATATATATATATACTATATATATATATATATATATATATATATATATATATATATCTCATATACATATATATATATATATGTAATATGTAACTATATATATATGTAATATATATATATATATATATATATATATATATAATAACCAAAACCAACCAACCAACCAACCATATTAACTTCTATATATATATATATATGGATTTATATATATATAAGGAGATATAACAATATATATATATAATATAGTAATTAACTCATAATATATATATATATATATATATATATATAACTATGCTACTGTAATAATAATAACAATAATAATATATAATAATATATAATAATAATAATAATATAATATTTATCTTCTATATATATATATATATATATATATATATATATAATATATAATAATATATATATAATAGCATAACATAATATATTATATATATTATATCTTTATATATATATGTATACTGTAACATATATATATATATGTATAATATCTATATCTATACTCATTCAATATATATATATATATATATATATATGTATATTATATGGTAAATATAGATTTGTTGAGATCAGTGTATATTTTCTGAGGAAAAATTTTCCTAGGATTCAAAAAATTTCTCAGTTAGAAAAAGTTAAGTTAAATGAGGATTTTTAAGAAAATTCTTTGAGTGCAGAAAGCTTTTGGAATTGTACTTGAAGTTTGCCTAGTATATTTTCTTAAAAACAATAACAGCTTTCTGAACAAGGCACGAACTAAGCCCTGGAAGAAGCAACCACTGATTCCAAATATAGAAAACAATACCACTTATAATATATATATATATATATATAGCAGTATATAACTATTAACTGCTATGCTAATAATATTAGCACAACAACATATATATGTATATATAACATATATATATATATATATATATATATATATATATATAAAATCAATATATATATATACTAGTCTTATCAATCTCTATATATAAAAATTATAATATATATATATATATATATATATACCGGTATGTATATTGAGTAAAATCAGGACAGCATTTTTTTTTTAATGGAAATTTAGTACTTTAAGAAAATAATTTTCCTTTTCGGAGATGAGAAATAAAAAGGTATGGCATCAAGGAGAAATGAAAATGTTAAAAAAATTTAATGATATAGAAAAAAAATTAGTACTTTAAGAAAATAATTTTCGTTTTTCGGGAAAAATGAAAATAAAAAAGTTATGACGCCTCGAGAGGTTAAATAAATGTCATAGAAAGTCAAAGTCACAATGCAATCAATAGAAATCGCATTTGCCTATGTATTATTTCGAAAAAAACGTAAATAAATTATTAATTATAATTTTGAAATTAAATTTGAATTTTAAAATGAGGCTCATGAATTTAAATTAAAAAATAACTGTTTTGAAAAGAAACTACTTCACATCACGTACGAAATACTGCTTTGCCGCCCAATCATTTATTAAGTCTGTATATATAGTTGCGCGATTTTTTTTAAACTATGGTCTGATTCGACAATGTAAACAAACTAACAAAGTTTAATTGAGCCAGAGCTAAACTGAGACTTAGGTCCAACTTGCACTCTGAGCATGAGCAATTTTGTTTTTATTCAAAAATTATGCTCCATTAAATGGTAGCCAGTTGTATATAGGCCGAGTATTAAATATAATTTTGACTGTTAATAAAGGAATCGAAAGAAAAGATAAGTTTCAGTAATCTAGTGATTTTAATATGTGCAGGTAGTTAGCCCACATAACTTTGGCAGTATTAAGGGTAGTAAATAGTTGAAACTGCTTTTACCAAAGTTTACAGATAATGTTTTTTTGTGTGTGTATTTAGATTGGGACAAATTATTCAAAAAATTCGGCCTAATTGTCTTTACAATGAGAAGCAATGTAAGATAAATCAAACTTTGCAATCAACCATATCACATCAATACTATGACCATCTAGGCCTATAGTTTTTACTTTATTGGATGGAACAGGAACAATAAGTTTCATTTTCGGGTGGAGATATATAAAGATTAGATTGGATCTGTGATATTAAAAACTTCTATACAGTACTTTCATGGAGGCATGCATAGCCAGAGCCAAAGTATGGAACCCAATTAAAAAATTTTGAGGGTTGAGCTGAAGCTGGACCAAAATAAAAAATATATTTATACCTATATGATAATAGTAGAACAGAAGGTCTTCAACGCCACTTTTTATAAAAATCATAGCATTGACTCTAAAAAATAATGAAAAATTAAAAAAAAATACAAATGATATATATACGTCTTTAGGGAAAAAAAAGTTACATCCTGTCAAAGTTTAAAAATATATCATAGCCTTTTCTTATAGTCGAATGAACCTGAACTCCATCTTATCGCACATTATGAAATAGGAAACAATAAAAATTGCGAGAAATTCAAAAAATATCGCCAATACATATATTACATAACCTTAGTGTAAAAATAGATCTTTAAAAAATTTTACTAAAAGATTTTATATATATATATATATATATATATATATATATATATATATATATATATATATATATATATATATATATATATATATATATATATATAGATATATATATTACATAAAAGCTGCTAACTATATATATATATATAAGTAAAAGTAGCTATATGTTAGGCTTGCATTCACAGAAACCTAGATCCATCTAGGTTAGGTTTTGGTATATGGCATTGATGATTCATAATTTAGATTTAGGTATACAGCATTGACAATCCATACAGGTTAGGTTTCAGTTTACAGCCTTCCAAGTTCAGGTTATGATAAGTTTTATTAATTGTTTACAATAAAGCTGTGTAAATTAACAAATCATATCATAACCTGAATTATGAAGGTCCAAAATTGAAGAGTAACCTATATGTATTATCGATATCATATACCTTAACTTATATGGATCATCGATGCTATACTCCCAACCTAGATTGATCCTCTATATATATGTATATGTATATATATATATATACTATATATGTATATATATATATATATATAACATATATATATATATAGCATATATATATGTATATATATATATATATATATATATATTTATATATATATATATATAATATGTATATATATATACTATATATATATATTCTTATATATACTCTTATATATATATATATATATATATATATATATATATATATATATATATATATTAGGGAAACAATGATAGTAAATTGACCCAAAGAGGCGGAGATAAAATTTTCTAAAGTTAAGGGGTATTTTCTACAAATTTCAGAGAAAGAGAGTTAGTTAAGTTGGGTTTAAAAAATTGTTTAGTGGCAAACTTCTGGCATAATTCAGAAGCTGCCACTAAAGGCACCTATTAAAACCCAACTTAGCTTTCTATTCAAACCCTGAGGCTAAGCCACGGTCTCAAATATTGATGATCTGCTGTCCTGGTAACCACCTATGCTGTATAATAATAACCTTAATAATAATATGTATATATATATATTATATATATGTAGCAATATATATATAATATATACTGCTGTATATATATATATATATATACTATATATATATATATATATATATACCGACATTATTTCAAAATTTTTATAGTCGCCTAGGGCTACTTTCATTCAGTTGTAGTAGCTATAGGAAAAGCTTATGAAATTTTTTAAAAACTTTTAGAGGCTGTAACTTTTTTTCCTAAAGACTTTAGTCTTTTTTTTTTATTCTTATTATTTTTTTAGTCTATACTGTGATTTTTTAAAAAATTGACATTGAAGACCATCTGCTCTATTATTACCAAAATTATAATGCAATGAATGGTATCAGAGGCTGAGCCTGAGCTGGAGACAATTTTAAATTGTATATTCAGAGTCAAACTTGGAACTGAGGATTTTAAAATAGAGCCAGCAATAAAGATTTACAGGTTCCATATGCATGTTTTTGTCACAAAATATTATAAAATGGGTCCTATTCTGTTTACGACTCTGTCAGTTTGATTTTTTTTTTTTTTTTTTTTAATATATTGCTACTATATGATACTAACAATGAATTTCAGTGGTAACGGAACGGACATGATTCAAAAGTTTGAAATATTTTTAAAAAATTTTTAAAAATCACATTTATAAATATTTTTTCAAAAATGAAAATATCTTACAGAAAAGAATTACGGCAACATAGAAAAACCAATTACATATTGGAATCAGCGTATGAAAACATTACAAAAATGTAAAAAAAAAATTATATTGGGGGCTCGAGCAGGGGGGATGTTTTCCATATCCGTAGAGGGTGGAGAACCTACGACACCGTACCAAAAAACGGGGAGTTCCAGGAGGCTGACTGACCCTCGGAGAAATGGTCCTGCCCTGTCGTTCCCCCGAAAGGCCCGAGGACCCCACGACTCCTACCACCACTAATAGTTTACCAGCAGGTATTCCCTTTAGTTTGAAAAACACCCCAAAAAAATAAAAACAAAATATTACTAAAAAATTATTTTTTAAAAAAATTATTTAAAATATTTTGAACATAATTGATAGAATTTATTGAATATATTACTTATTATGTTGATAAAAGAGAGCCTGTTCATTTGATTTATTTAGGTCTCATCAAAACATTTGATATAGTACCCCATTGTAGGCTGATACAAATATATCACAATACAATATATATACATAGTGGTTTATAACTAGTGATGTGCCAGAACTGAATTGTTGGCCAATACCAATACCAATACCCTCATTGATGCTACTGCCAATACCAATACCAATACTGGAATTTCAGCAAATACCAATACCAATACTTCATATTTAAAGATATTATGTATGAAAAAGACCACCTATTATTTATGTTTTATAAACTTCTCTAACAGAAGTTTCAAGAGCATTAACATATTGTTACTTTTCCTTTTTTTTTTTTTACACATTATAAAGACTGAACAGTATTGACACATTTTGACCAATACCAATACTTGTGCTAAATGCCAATACCCTTTAGGAGCCAATACCAATACCCGGAAAAATGGCCAATACTGGCCAATACCAATACCAATACTTTGGCACATCCCTATTTATAACTTAAAATAATATTAGTTGACTAACAGAAGGTAATGCACTTCTTAATGGGTATATTAATAATTAATCATGGGAGCTGATGAAAAGTGGTATTTCTTATAGTTCTGTGTACGGTACACTTTTTTTAATATAAGTGAATGTAGATGAAGAAATAAAAATAGTGTTTCTAAGTTTCTGATGATACTAAATTAGCTGCTTCTGTTGGAAATCTTGAGGGTTGTGTTAGAGTGAGCTGATAGGTGTCAAATGAATTTAAAAAAAAAGGTTTATATTACTTCACATTGGCAAAATCAAATAGTTTTAACTATGACATATATAGGAAATGGTTGGAGACTGTTGTAAATGAAAGGATTTTGACATGCTTTTTAGCAATTTGAAATTTTCAGAGCATCGTTTAATATAGAAAAAGGTAATAAAATTATAGAAATTATAATTCATATTGCTGCACACTAGAGTAAGGAAGTATTATCAAGCCTTATAATAGCTATGAAAACTGTGCAGCAGTTTAAACCACTTGATTAAGTAATTAAAATAAAACATTCCTAACTTCTTCAGCTTCTCCTCATAGCTCTTAACCCAAACACAAAAATTATCTATTCTTTTCATAAATAAGGATCCAAATCTGTTCATTAATACTCTAATACTGGCCTAACATAGCTATTATACAGCTTACTTATGACCTCTCTGCTCTTGCAAAGGACATTGCTATTTGTTATACAGTTATACAAAGCATCTTATTAGCTTTATTCTTTGATTCCAAACACTGACTAGCTACTTTGAGATTACTATTAATAATCAAATGAATCTTTTTCCTGGTCCACAGACTTAAGCCAATCCCCATTCATATTGTAGTTAAATCTTTCATTCAAGTAACCAGCATAAAGAACTGTATTTTTGCTATTAAAATTTATTTGTCACTTATCTGTTCACCCACCACTACTGAGGTCTCTCACCTCTACTGAGAGAGTAAGTTTTTTATATAAGACCATGATGAAAGAACTAGGGATCACAATAGGTAAATAAACAGTAACACATTTAGTAAGAATTGGAAAAGTACTTTATCAGAAAAAAGGATGTTCATGTTTTGATTGATTTGCCTAGGGATGTGATAACTAAATTTAAAACTAGGTTGGTTAGGTAGATATATATAGGGCCTATATGTTTTGAGTAATATTGTATAGTTAAATTGTATTGTTCTTTTTGTTCAATGGGACCTTGTTTTGAAAAGGAGTTTTCTCAAAAATTAAAAAAAAAATATATATATATATATATATATATATATATATATATATATATATATATACCGTATATATATATATATATATATATATATATATTTACCTCTTCTTTATATACTCTTAACTAACTATGCTCATATATACATTTATATATATATATATACAACAACATATATATATGTATATATATATATATATATATATATATTCTTTATATATATATGCATATATATATATATATATATATATATATATATACTATATTATAATAACATAACTTATATATATATATATATATTGCTATATATATATATATAACATATATATATATATATATAATAATATAACATATATATATATATATATATATAACACAGGTATATATATATATATATACATATATATATATATATAATATATATATATATATATATATATATATGACAAAATATTACTGAAAATCAGAATCTTTTAAGTTGGCAAAAGTTTTTAAATAGTATAAATAAATTGATAAATAAGATAATAAACTTTCCACAGGGGGGGGGAGGGTGAGTTGTGATGTGAGCTTTTGTGACGATTATTCATTTCTGTATATACTTCAAGCTCAGGTCAATATAGATGATCTTTTAAACATTTTTATCTTGTACACAATATACTGAGAACCAAAGTATCAGCTGAAAAGGTGCTGATGCTCATCAGAGTATACAAAGAATTATAAAATTAATATTAATTGGCTACTTTTTAGTTAGTATATAATGAAAAAATTGTATTGCTCTATTTTATAAAAACAAAAGTTTTCACATTTTTAATTTCATTTGCTTGATATAAAGCTTCATATGAAATTGATTTGGTACATTTAACAGTCAGATCTTACTATTTTAGAGGTCACAAATGCAAAATTATTATGGCAATGGTAAATAGAACCTATATAATAAATACTGTATAATAAAGTGTATATTGATTAACTTCTGCTATTAATCTGATTATTTTCTCTAAATCGCAAATATATAGGAAAATATAACTGGTTTTTTATTGGGTAGTTAAAATATTACTTTTAGTAGGTTTCCTGTGATTTTTTTACTGCCAACTCTAGTTCTGACCCAGGTTGAGTGCAATAAAACTAGAAAAAACATCCCTTTTTATTAAATATGATTTTACTAGTTTATTATTTTTTGTTATTTAGAGTTAATTTCATTACCTACAAGCCTTGAGAATAGTTTTGTTCCTAATAATTATATACTGTATAAATAACTGGTTTCATGGTACAAGCAGGCAGTTTGCACACAGTCTGTCAGTCATTTGTATTATTTAAAGCAATCATGTGAGTGGGGTTTTATTAGGTAGTTCAGGTTTTTTTTTTTGGGGGGGGCATAGTTTTCATAGCCAAGCCTGTTCTTAATCTTTGAGCTGTAGATATTGTTTGTTAGCATGTTTAAGCATATTTAGGATGCTAGATGAAAAGTGCATAAGCATTTTCTTACAAAGTGTAAACGATACGATGTTTCTTAATGTTCTTAAATTTAAGATAATTAGAGGTATAAACTTTTTTATCACTTAATTTGAAAGTTGGGATAATAAACAAAGAATCTTTGCCTGGCTGGAAATCTGACCTCATGCTGGAGCAAAGATTTTTAGACCAAATTTTCTTGCTGCTAGCTAAAGTTATGATCAGAGTTACAACACACAAAAACTAGCCTACACAAACACAAACACGCATATATATATATATATATATATATATATATATATATATATATATATATATACAAATATATATATATATATATATATATATATATATATATATATATATATATATATATATATATATATAACTAACATATATATATATAATATATATATATATATATATATATAATTTTTCCTCCATAGCTATATTAGTAATTCATGAAAAGCTCTGAAAAAATAAAATTGATTTAAGTGCAAGACAAAAATTTCACTATAAATATAAACCAACTAGATAATATGTAAGTATTATTATTTATTATTTATTATTATATTATTATTATTATTATTATTATTATTATTATTATTATTATTATTATTATTATTATTATTATTATTATTATTATTATAATTATTATAATTATTATGATTATTATTATTATTATTATTATTATTATTATTATTATGATTATTATGATTATAAATTTATTAGGTGAATGTTTTGCACAGTCTACAGCTAGTTTTTCTTTTGTATTTTAAAACTGAAGAATTTCTTAAATAAAATATTTTAAACAATTCCACATAAAATACATTCAGCTAAAATCTTGTAATTTTGTAATATTTAAATATATGGTTAATATATATATATATATATATATATATATATATATATATATATATATATATATTTATCATATATATATATATATATATATATATGCTGCTGCTATACTTCTCCTTTCGAAAGGTGAATTCCTATCCTTCCTCACAAAAACAACTGTTCTTACATGATCAGTTTTAGATTTTGAAGTTTTTGTACGTTCACTCCAATTCATCAGAAGTTTTAGATTTTGAAGATGACTCCTGTTAATCTGAATATTTTCCTGAAACTACTGACACTGATGATTCTAGTTCAGCAACTCTTTGTTGCAACTTAAAATACAGCAAACAGAGGTACATGTTTTTTTAAGATAGCACAGTCATTTACTATATTTCTCAATCAATGCTGACTAAGTTAGTCAATTAAGAGTTCTCAGAAGACTTAATATATAGTAGTCCTAATTTTTAATCTCAAGTAGGAAAAGAATTGTGCCTGCACAAGATACACCCTTAGTACTTAAAAATGTATAAGTTCTTTATATTAGAAGAAAACTAAAATAAAGGAAACTAGGATCATAGAAAAATTAAAGTAAAATATTTAAAATTAGATAGAAATGTTCCAAATATTTTTTTGTCATCAGTGCTTAAAACTTACCATATTTATATTAAAATAGACTAGTTTAAGAATTTTATAAACCACTATTTTTTAATGCCATTCAGAGAGTTAATGATTGTAGCAAATTATAATACATTTTGTTTCAGCCTCTTTGATAGATGATTTTGTGACAGGTCTATTTATTGTTAATAAAATAATTTAAAAGAAATTTCATCCTCACTTCACTTAATTTAAATGATAATTATTTACTATAACTGATAGTCTGATAAGTCTTGAATAGTTAGTAACATGAAAAACTAAAAGTTAATATATTTTCATCCTCCCCACAGCTTGTGGGTAGGGTGCACACACACACACATGCACTAGAAGCAAAATAATTAAGTAGAAGAATATGACCAAAGTCGAAATGATTTGTTCCCCCCCCCATACCCTTCCCTCATACCCTTAATTCCGAGTCCATTGAAGCCAAAATCCACCGAAGAGCTTCATACACCGTGGTGTCTCGTGAGTGCCAGGGTTCATCCCCTGGCCAGGCCCACAATCATACCCCCTCACCACAAAACTACACAATTTACCCCTACTATGAACCATTCTTCTCACATGAGCTAAATTTACATTCCTTTCCTTCAGACATTCTTTTACTGACCAATCCAATTTTCTTAAATCTCGCAGCTCGTCGCTTCCCAACACACACACCACCATAAAACTGCTTGACCAACCAACTATCCATCCTTTCTTTTTCCTTATTTTCTCATTTACTCCTTTCGTCACACCATACAAATCTTTAATACGTTCATTCTTCATTTTATCAATTCTTCTCACACCTAATACACCCCTAAGATGATCCATCCGAACAGATTGTATCTTAGATCCATACCTCCTATTCCACACAATAGTTTCACTACTATGCATTAACGTCGGTAACAATATTATATCATGCAGAACCATAACGCACTCCAGGCTTAGTCCCTTTGCATTCACCAAATATTTAATTGCATCAGCTGCCTTCCTACCACTCGTAACTTTCCGAATACACTCATCATCATCTGTTTCCTTTTCATCCAAAATTTAAATATTTAAATAAATATTTAAGCTCCAATACTTGTTCTAGCTGTCTACCAACCAACATGATTTCACACTGCATTCTTTCCTCACCTACCATCATCACCTTGCTCTTATCTGCATTTTCTTTCATACCCCCTCCCCTTTACACACACACACACATATACCAAGCTTATCTATTTATTCTATATATATATATATATATATATATATATATATATATATATATATATATATATATATATATATATATATATATATATATATATATATATATATATATATATATATCTATACTATACTAACTATATATATATATATATATATATATATATATAGTTGCTTTTGCTTACTTGGTTGCCCCCCGCTCCTTTCCTATGAGAAACGGTCGTCAATGAGATGTGCCACCATAGCAGGCAGGACCCAGAGATCCGTCAGAGAAAAGCGTCAAACTATTTCTAATGTCCGTTAGGTTCGAGCAGTCTAGCATGAGAGGTCCTGTGTCGTCAATTGTCATGGAGGGACATCTTTAACAGTGGGGGAGGGACCATTATGAATTTTATATTTACATTCCTTATTCCTGAAGTGAGGGATGGTGCCCGGAGCGTAAACGGGACAGAATTACTCTGGTTTGATTGTCCAAAGTTTGTTTTGTGGGAGATATTTGTAGTATGGTGTTGTTTGGATATACGGAGATCGTACTTTGGATTAACTGAGTGTGGATGTGTTTAATAATGAGAGTATCTGGGGTCGAGGGAGGAGTGTGTTGTAAATGTCTGAGTATGGGGATAAAAAAAAATCATCCAGTACAGCGAAATAAACCTGAAAGTTGGATATTTTAACATATATGTAGGAAATATAGTATATACCAAAAAATAAAAGTAATTAATAATTGACCCCTATATTTATTATTATTATCATTATTATTATTATTGTTATTATTATTATTATTATTATTATTGTATTATTATTATTATTATTATTATTATTATTATTATTATTATTATTATTATTATTATTATTATTATTATTATTATTATTATTATTATTATTATTTAGACTGTTGGAGAATGGAAGACAGTGGAGGGTGCCATGCCTATTGAACTCGGATGATTTGGTATTGTGTGACAAATTAGAAGAGTTTGAGAAGATTGAATAAAGAGGGTTTTAGCATTTGTGTTAAAGGCGGTTTTTGAAAGTAAGTGTAGATAAGAGTAAGGTGAATCCACTGTGTGAAGTTATGTTGGATGGTGAGAACAAGTATCTGAATTTAAATATTTAGGTTATATGTTAGATGAAAAGAGAACGGATGATCTAGAATGTAGTAGGAAAGTTGTGAATGGTAGGAAGGCGGCTGGTGCAATTAGATCCTTGGTGAATGCAAAAGGACTAAGTCTTGATTGCACTAGGGTTTTACATGAGGGTATGTTGTTACCGGTGCTAATGTATAATAGGGAAACTATATTGTGGAATAAGAGGTATAGATCTAAGGTGCAATCTGTTCAAAAGAACAATCTTGAGGGTGTGTGTTAGGTGTGAGACGAAACTGATAAAATGAGGAATGAACATGTTAGGGAGTTGTGTGTTGTGAAGAATGGTATAAACGAGATAATACGCGAGAATTTAGTAAGATTATTTGGACATATGTAAAGGATGGATGATAGTCGGTTGGTTAAGAGGATGTATAGTGGTGAGTGCGCTGGGAATCGAAAATGTGAGTGGAGTCAGTAAATTAATGTGTGATGGAAAGGAATAAGAGTGTGGCAGAGGCGAGAAGAAATTTGCATAATAGGAGTGAATGGCTGGGCTTTGTGAAGGGGTATGGTTGTGGGCTGAATGGTCCAAGGGATGATGAACCCTACATTGATGAGATACCACAGTGTGGGTTCATCGCCGTCTTGTAAAGCCCCAAGGTGGATTTTTCTGATTACGATGATTTCTCACTGGGGGTATAAAGGCGACGGTTAAAGTGGGGTTTTTCTTTTCGACATGCTTCATATCATGTTCTGCTACTATTCTGTTCCGGTGTATTCTACGCACCTCGCCCCCAATCTGGGGTTAGGAGGGTTATATATATATATATATATATATATATATATATATATATATATATATATATATATATATAAATATATATATATATAAATGTTCTTCTTTATTTATACAACTTTATATATATATATATATATATATATATATATATATATATATATATATATATATATATAATTTTTTTTGCAGGTCAATGAAAGAGTTCCAGCAAATGCTTTCACTTAGACTTTTTTTTTTTTTGCATTCCTAAAGGAAAACGTTTTCCAACATCATCCTCGAGCTCTTGAGGAATTGAAGGAAAGGATCCAAGAGGAAATCGACGCAGTTCCACTGAGATAACACAGAGTCATCGAGAACTTCCAGGAACGACTCCATCAATGTATTGCCAACAACATCCGCCATTTGTCTATAACATTTTAACTATTTTTCTTATTTTTCAAAAATATAATCAATTTATTTTCTAGATTGTTGTGTTCTTTTTTATTTCTATTCGAAATGTGGGAGATCTTTATAACCCACCATATATAACTGAAAATTGTTTCTATATTTCAATTAAAGTTATTTGCAAGGAACATTAAGTTTTTATTAACCATTTCTTTCTTAAATTTTTTACATTTAATTCTATACTTAATTGTTTAAGTAAATAAGGTATGTTGCTGAGTATTTAAAAGCTATTGGTTTATTATACATCATTATTCAATATCTCATTGTAATAAGAAATAACGCTTAATATGTTTGTTTTGTAAAGTATATTAATAGTGAGTGTATCAAAATTTGTTTTAAAAAAAGAAGATTGCAATATTATAAGAGTGCTTTTTACACATTAGTCCACCTTTGAATTTTTAATTTTAATATTTTCATTCTTTTTTAAAAACTAAAAAAAGATTGATACCATATAATCTTTTTGTCAACTCACAATTTTCATTTATTTTTTAGTGTTTGAATAAATAGGGGATGTGGAATAACTTTTAAACAAATTAATGATGAAAACATTTTATACTGAGATGTTAATAACTTTACAAATTTTCTTAATTCCTTTGCAGTAAATATATTGGAGAATACCATAAAGAAATTTCATATTGTCAATATTTTCGAATATTCTTAACTTAAAATATGTTTCATGATAATATAATATTTTATATTTTTGTAACCATTAATAAATTAACTTAAAGCATTTTTAAATTCTTGTGAAAACTAGATATATGTAGGTAATGAGTTTTACTTTGCCATATTAGTAAATAATGACAAAGTAAAACACATTATTAGTCCAAATTGAATTTTTAATTTTAATATTTTTGAGTTTATTTTGGTGAAACATAATCATAAAGTGAACTATATTAATCATACATAGTTTAACGTGGTAAATTCTTAATTATTTATGGAAATATGTTTGGTATAATTTGGTTCCAAATTATATCTCGTTTTAAAAGCTGTGAAAAGGCCTAAGAAGAATTAATTTATTCCCATTATATCTGTTTTATTCTTTTACTTTTGTTTTTGGTGTTTTATTTTTATATAAGGTCCTAGGAGGACTTTCAACAGAAACCCGAAACCGCTTACCATAATAATTTTCTTTCCAGTTGGGTATTTTTTTTATTAGTTTAAATGTTTCATTAAATATATATATATATATATATATATATATATATATATATATATATATATATATATATATATATATATATATATATATATATATATATATATATATATATATATATATATTTATTATTATTATTATTATTATTATTATTATTATTATTATTATTATTATTATTATTATTATTATTATTATTATTATTATTATTATTATTATTATTATTATTATTATTATTATTATTATTATTATTATTATTATTATTATTATTATTATTATTGTTTGTGAGTGTGTGTTATTATTATTATTATTATTGTATGTGTGTATTATTATTGTTGTTGTTGTGTGTATATATATATATATATATATATATATATATATATATATGTATATATATATATATATATGTATATATATATATAATATGTAATAATAATATAATATAATTACGGCGCTATGTATAATAATAATAATAATAGCCAATATATAATATATATATATATATGGCATATATATATATATAACTAATAATATAATATAACAATATATATATATATATGTAATATATATAATATATAATATATATATATATAATAATATATATATATATATATATATATATATATATAATAATAACAATATAACAATATATATATAATATAACAATAATAAACCAA
>JABUQX010143862.1:0-7500 GCA_015478945.1 Trachelipus rathkii
TGTTACTTCGTTCCAGTCAATTGGGTGTATATCGGTTTTCAAATTATCGTGTGGATCCTTGAAATTTTGCTGATGTTTCTCATATGAAGTTGCAAATATTCATAAGATCAATAATACAAAGTACCTAATCAGGATTGAAAAGTTGGCAAATTTTTTCGAAAAATAAAATTTCAACGCGAATTTACCATTCCTCTTCGGATATTAGGCAAACCTTATTAGAGTTCATAAAAGAATATTCAGAAATAAACTCTTGCAATTTTTTAAGAAGTAACAGCAATCGTATGTTCCTTAGTTGAATTATTTTTAATAAAAAAGTAAAAAATTGCCTAACTCCGTTTCTTGCTGAAAAGGGGGGATGCACTTCCCATTATAGGCTCGAAGGAATCATATTAAATTTCCTGCGAGACGTAAGATTATTTCCAGAATTTTTTTTTCCATTATCTAAAATTGCAATCATCGATCTCTACATAGGCTAAAATTGAAATTATGTTGAGTAACTTACCAACAAATGCGAATAGTTGTCGATGACTCAAGTCGCGTTTCAGCGTTTTCTAGTAAATAGCGGCTTCTAGCAGCGATTTATCTTTTGGGTTGATTTTGTTAAAATATGTATATTTTTTGTTGTGAAATGAAATGTTATAGGGTTGACATAGCAACAGAATTTTTTTGCACCGCACAGCCCTTCACCGCACCGCACCGCACCGCACCGCACCGCACCTCTACATTTTAAAAACCACATTGCACCTTCACATTTTAGAGCCGCACCGCACAGGGACGACAGAATTTTGAGCAGCACCGCACCGCACATCTCGGCTCCAAAATGAGTTCACCATTCACCACACTACACATCACCATGTATGACGGTCAACCCTAGAATATTAGTAATTTTCTTTTAATTTAGAATTTCAATAACCAACTTACATTGGGATTTTTTATGTTGCTCAAAATTGTTCTGTTTATTAAATGGACTGTTGAAAATTTTCTTATTTTTACCACGAGGAATTTTGAGTTCCAGGCACCATGGATTGGCACATTGATTGACCAGAGTTAGGCATTATCAAAAATGTAAAAAGAAATAACACTGAATAAAAAAAAAAAAAAAAGAACAATAAGTTTATTATTGTTTAAAACAAAAACATAATGGCGCAATCTAACGACAAAGATAAATTTAACGATTGGATGCTGAGTGCAACACAGCCGGAGCTTAATTTCTAAATAGCAAAAGATCTTGAATGAATCTCGGATTTTAGAAAATATTAATACAACTTTCATCTATCTATCTATCTCTATTTATTTATCTATCTATCATCTATCTATCTATCTATCTATCTATCTATCTATTTATCTATCTATCTATCTATCTATCTATCTATCCATCTATCTATCTATCTATCTATCTATCTATCTATCTATCTATCTATATATATATATATATATATATATATATATATATATATATATATATATATATATATTTATATATATATATGTATATAATAATATATATATGTATATGTATATTTAATATATGTATATAATATATATAATAATAATATAATATGATATATTATATATATATATATATATATATATATATATATTCTTTCTATATATAATATATAATAATATATATGTATATATGTATATATATAATATATATATATATACATGTATGTAATATATATGTATATATCATAATAATATATAACAACAATATCAGTTTTATTCAAAATACCTTTTTCACTTGCTTGTCATGTTATTATTTTATTGATTAGGTATTATTCCTTTTGTGTTACTAAGTAATTAAGTGATAATTATTATAATTACTAATTTACTGATTAGTAGTTACTAGTTACTAAGTAATTAATTACTAGTAAAATATATATATAACAAATTAATAATATATATATAATATATATATATATATATATATATATATATATATATATATATATATATATATATAATATATATGTTTATATAATAAATATATATATATATATATATATATATATAATAATAATAATAATATATAATATATAATAATATATATATATAATAATATATATATATATATATAATAATAATATATGTAATGTTTATATATATATATAATGTGTTTATATATATGTATATATATATATATATATATAATAACTAACCTTCTTCTTCTTCAACATAATAATATATATAATAATAATAATAATAATAATATATGTATATGTATAATAATATATAATATATAGATATATAGCAATAATAATAATAATATGTAATATAATAACCAATATATATATGTATATCAATAATATGTATGTATATCTTCTGTATATATGTAACATATGTATATACAATAACATAAATATATATAACATGTATAATAATATATATAATATATAATATATATATATAATAATATATAATATATAACAATAATATATATATATATATACATATAAGAATATATATATATATATATATATATATAACAATAATAATAATAACTATAACTTTGTAATATAATATATATATATATATATATGTATGTATATATATGTAATATATATATATATGTTGTGTATATATATATATATGTATATCTTGTATAACAATATATGTAACAATAATAATAATATATATAATAATATATATAATAATAATATATATATATGTATATATAAATATATATATAATAATATGTATATAACATATATATATATATGTATATGTATATGTATAATAATATAATAATATATATATAATATATGTATATATAGACATATGTAATTATATATGTATATATGTAATATATGTAATATATATATAATAATAATAATAATATAATAATAACATATATATATATATGTAATAATAATATATATATATGCATATGCTTATGTATAATATAATAGTAATAATAGCAATAATAATAATAATATCATATAATAATATGTATGTAATATATATATATATCTCATGTAATATGAATAATAATAATAATAATAATATGTGTAATATGTAATAATAATATAATACTGTAATAATATGTGTAATAATAACATATATATGTATATATGTATATATATATATAACAATAATAATAATAATAACCAATAATATATATATATATATATATAATATGCTATAATATATATGAAATATATAATATATATATATATATGTATAATATATATATAAATAATATAATATATAATATATATAATAATAATATATAATATATATATATATAATAATAATAATAATAATAATAATATATATATATGTATATATTATATAATAATAGCAGCAACCAATAACATATGTAATATGTATATGTAATATATATATATAATATATATATATATGTAATATGTAATAATATATAATATAATATATGTAATATACCTTTGCTGTTTATATATAATAATAATAATAATAATAATATGTAATATATAACTTCAATATATCATAGCATAATAACGCTGCTCTAGTAATATAATATATATATATATATTTATATATATATTTATAATAATATATATTTATGAATATATATATAGAAAAAAATATAAAGATTCTCTATACTGATTCCCAAATATATATATATATATATATATATATATATATATATATATATATATATATATATATATATATATATATATATATATATATATATATATATATATATATAGAGTGATTTATTTGGAGGTTTTTTTTTACGATAGAAATAAAACACATAACATGAAGCATTGTGAAAATCAAAGAACAATGTATGGCATTTACTTTTTAAAGATTATCTCATTTAAATGTTGGCCGCGACTACGGTTTAAATGGTCCATCCTGAAGGTCCAATCGTGGACGACGCGTTCGAGCATAGCGACCGGTATGTCGCGAATAACGCGAGCAATGTTGGCTTCTAAAGCGTCGATGGAGGCTGGCTTATCCTTGAAGACCAGTGACTTCACGTAACCCCAAAGAAAATAATCCAATGGTGTGATATCGCACGATCTAGGAGGCCAATTCACAGGTTCAAAACGTGAAATCAATTGCTCACCAAAATGATTTCTCAATAGGTCCATTGTTTCTCGCGCTGTATGGCAAGTAGCGCCATCTTGTTGAAACCAAAGCTCACGGAGGCCACGGGCTTCAATTTGTGGCAGCAAATATTCCGTTATCATGCCTTACATTCTGTCCGGCCTCATTTTTGAAGAAATATGGACCGATGATTCCGCCGCCCCATAGACCACACCAAACTGTGCATTTCTGTGGCTGTAGCGGTAGCTCTTTAAACTCCTCAGGTTGCTCATCAGCCCAAATACGGCAGTTCTGTTTGTTAACATACCCTTTGAGCCAGAAATGGGCCTCATCGCTGAACAAAATCTCGCGATAAAACAGGGGATTTTCATTGAGCTGCTGTAGAGCCCATTCACTGAAAACACGCCGCAAACCTAAGTCGGGCGGCTTCAATTCCTTGATTTGCAAAACAATACTGAAAAAGATAACGGGATAGTTATACACTTGTCACGCGTAAAACAAACCCACAAATGAATCATCAATTTTATATATATATATATATATATATATATATATATATATATATATATATATATATATATATATATATATATATATATATATATATATATATATATATATATATATATATATATATACACATACTATATATATATATATATATATATATATATATATATATATATATATATATATATATATATATATATATATATATATATATATATATATATATATATATATATATATATATATATATATATATATATATATATATATATATATATATATATATATATATATATATATATATATATATATATATATATATATATATATATATATATATTCAAAAAATATATATTTTTTATACATATTTACAAAAAAAATAAAATAAAATAAAATAAAATAAAAAAAAAGCAAAAAAAAAAAAAAACTACAAAATAAATCACGTACGAGATGGACGAAATATAAAACAAACGAAAAAGAGCAAAATAAAGTTAGAATAGAGAAGAATTAAGAGACAAAGTGACACTCTTCTTCTAAGAAACAGTGAGTGAAAAGCAATTTCAAGGAGCAAAGTAACACAAAGACGAAGGCAACATTGAATTCCTGAAAGAGGAGAGAGGAAAGATCTGGTGTCAGACAAAGGACTTAATCTACCTTCCATTCAAACATACACAAACTTACTATTATTATTATTATTATTATTATTATTATTATTATTATTATTATTATTATTATTATTATTATTATTATTATTATTATTATTATTATTATTATTATTATTATTATTATTATTATTATTATTTTTTTATTATTATTATTATTATTATTATTATTATTATTATTTTATTATTATTATTATTATTATTATTATTATTATTATTATTATTATTATTATTATTATTATTATTATTATTATTATTATTATTATTATTATTATTATATTTATTATAACCAAAGGACTATCTTTGAATATTGAAATGCTGGCTAGAAGCCAGGGTGAGCAGATTTTCAGGCGGATGATTAAGAATACTAAATATATATATATATATATATATATATATATATATATATATATATATATATATATATATATATATATATATATATATATATATATATATATATATATATATATATATATATATATATATATATATATATATATATATATATATATATTATATATATATATATATATATATATATATATATATATATATATCAGGGCTGCGGAGTCGGAGTCGGAGTCGTGGAGTCGGAGTCGTGGAGTCGTGCAATTTTCCCGGAGTCGGAGTCGGAGTCGGAGTCGAAAACTCTGTGCAAGTGGAGTCGGAGTCGGAGTCGGAGTCGAAGATTCCTGTGTAAGTGGAGTCGGAGTCGGAGTCGGAGTCGGAGTCGGAGTCGGAGTCGGAGTCGGAGTCGAAAATTTAGAGAACTATTATTATTATTATTATTATTATTATTATTATTATTATTATTATTATTATTATTATTATTATTATTATTATTATTATTATTATTATTATTATTATTATTATTATTATTATTATTATTATTATTATTATTATTATAAAAGTTTTTGATTTTATTTCCAACGTTCTAAATATTTATTTTTGTACATAATTTAATTTCTTTAAAATAATCTTTGAAAATAATATACAGGAGAAGAAGATATATTTACATAGATTTCCCGACGCGTTTCGTCTCTATACTTGAGACATCTTCAGAGGATTATTTCTTGTAAGCGAATGAGTTTTTAAATTGATATATAATAAGTAAATCAAATGATATTGAGTCTGACTGATAAATACATAAAATTTTATGTTAAGGTCTGGTTGCGTGTTTTGATGTAGAAGACCTCCGCAATTTTAAGTTTCTGGACTTCACACGATCCGTATAATATTGTGAAGTGTTTAGAAATATTACTAATAGTTGATTGACCATGTGCCGTATTGAAATGTTCAAAGATTTTGCTGGGACTGTAGAGATGTTGATATGCCCTGTCCGACAATCTATTCTTCGTGTAACCAATATATGTCGACGTACAGTCTAACTCAGGGCAGTTAAATTGGTACACAACGTGATGGTTGTCGGGCAAAGCATCTCTTGTGCTAAAGGAAGATGACAGTTGTTTTGACTTATGGTATAGTCTGACTTTAATTTTTGAGATGTCTTTAGTTTTGAGGTGAGAATTCAAAATATTACGAAGGCACTTCTCTTCCTTATTGACAAATAGCATTGGAAGTTTTGAAGAAGAAATTTATCGAATTTTTCTGATTATTTTTATTTTCTTTATTATATAATTTTGTAAGGGTTTTATTAATTAAATTTTCAACTGAATATTGTGGATGATCACAGTTAATTAAATTTTACTTAATGCGGCAAATTTCTTCATCAAAGGTTTTCCAAGTTGAACATAGGTTGTATGCTCTGTAAACTAAAAATTTTACGATAGATTCTTTGTAAATAGTCGGTGAATAGGATCCATAGTTCATATACAGACCATTATCAGTGGGTTTTGACATGCATGCCTGTAGATAATGAGCCGTCAGAATTAACATTGATTTTGATGTCTAAAAAACAGATAGCATTATTAACCTAAGTTTCGTATGTGAATTTTAAGCATGACAAACAACTCTTGAATTCTATTGATGAACTGATGTATATGATCTATGTTCCTAAAAATAGTGAGGGTGTCGTCGACATACCTTATGTAAAATACGGGGTTAAAGTTGTTTGTTTCACGAAGGATTTTGTTTTCCAGATTGGACATATAGAAGTCAGCAAATGTAGGTCCAAGTGGTCAGCCCATCGGCAGTCCATCAGTTTGTAGATATATGTTTTCTTTAAATTTAAACGGTGTTTGATTACAACAAATTAATAAAAGGTTCCTCATATGTTGTTCTGATATATCTGGTGGGGGTAGGTTATTTGAGTGAAACACTTCGTTAA
>JABUQX010143863.1:0-2500 GCA_015478945.1 Trachelipus rathkii
GTTTCCAATTGGTGTTTACTGTGGTAAGGGTAAACCAAAAAGTTGTGCATCTTATTTAAGGGAATTTGTTAATGAAATAAAAATTTTAATGAGGCAAGGACTTAACATAGATGGCAAATCTTTGTCTATATCAGTTAAAGGATTTATTTGTGATGGTCCGGCAAAATCATTTTTGTTAAATATTAAAGGTCATGCAGGTTATAGTTCATGTACAAAGTGTATACAACCAGGAGTATGGATAAACAATCGCATGACTTTTCCAGAATGTGATGCTGTCGGAAGGACTAATGAATCCTTCTTGAGACGAGATGATGAAGATTTTCATACTGGTGAAACATTGCTTACCACAATTCCAGGACTTGATTTTATGAGATGTTTTCCTCTTGACTATATGCACTTAGTTTGTCTTGGGGTTGTTCGTAGTCTCCTCTATTTATGGATTTTTGGGGCAGTTCCTAAAAAGTTGCCAACTCGAATCATCAACATGATATCTACTGAGCTAATTTTATTAAAAAATAGTATGCCTATGGAATTCAATAGGAAGCCTCGTGCTTTGGATGAAATTAAACGATGGAAGGCAACAGAGTTTAGACAATTCTTGCTGTATACTGGGCCTGTTGTTCTAAAAAAAGTATTTAAAAAGCAGTACCAGTCATTGTATGATCACTTTTTAAGTTTATCTATTTCAGTTTTCATTCTTCTTAGTCCAACATTTTGTACAATTGATGAGTACTGCAAATATGCAAAAAATCTGTTAAAGCATTTTGTTACCACAACTATGAATTTGTATGGGCAACAATATTTAACCCACAATATGCATGGCCTGATACACCTTGCAGATAGTATCAAAGATTTTGGTCCTCTTGATTTATCAAGTGCATTTCCCTTTGAGAACTTTCTACAGTCTTTTAAGAGAATGGTCCGAAAAGGAGATAAGCCATTGCAGCAGGTTATTAATAGGTTAAATGAAAAGATGTTATCAGATTCATATTTTACTTCAAAATTAACTTCTGATTGTAATTTTCCTAGTTTTTGCAAATCTCACTTTAGAGGCCCTCTTCTTCCAAGTTCAGATGCAACCAAACAATATTCATGTATTCAGTTTTCCTCTTATGATATTTTAACAACATATCCAAATTCTTGTTGCTCCTTGAAATGTGGGAGTGTTGTTGTGGTTGAAAATATAGTGTTTTCTCATAACTCTAAAGAGATGGTTATCCTTTGTAGGGAATTTTTGGAAAAATGCAATTTTTACGACAGGCCTTTAATAGACAGTTCTATTTTAGGTATATATAAAGTTTCTAATTTATCCGCTCTTCAAGAAAGGCCATTTACTGATATTGTAGGGAAAATGGTTTTGCTTCCTTTTGATGATAAGCAAGTCGCCTTTCCTCTGTTACACTCTTTTTAGATTATTTTCCAATTAAGTTAATAGGTTAATTGAAAG
This sequence comes from Trachelipus rathkii, assembly GCA_015478945.1. Taxonomy (NCBI): domain Eukaryota; kingdom Metazoa; phylum Arthropoda; class Malacostraca; order Isopoda; family Trachelipodidae; genus Trachelipus; species Trachelipus rathkii. The sequence goes on from JABUQX010143863.1 coordinate 1,448, forward strand.
GATATTTTGAAATTCATATCTTCTTTCAAAATTAACTTTTAATTGTAATTTCCTAGTATTTCCAAATCTTACTTTAGAGGCACTCTTCTTCCAAGTTTACATGCAACCAAACAATATTCTTGTATTCAGTTTTCCTGCTAAAATATTTTAACAGCATATCCTAATTCTTAATTATTGCTCCTTGAAATGTGGGAGTGTTGTGGTTGAAAATATGGTGTTTTCTCATAACTCTCAAAAGATGTTTTATTTGTAGGTAATTTTTTTGAGAATTGCAGCTTTTACAACAGTTCTTTTGATGATAAATAAGCAAGTTGCCTTTCCACTATTACTCTTTTCCAATTTATTCTACAGAGAATTGTAAAATTTATAGATATTTAAATAAAAAATGGAATTTGCCATTGTGCTCTTTACGGAGGAAAATGATGCTCCAGCTATTGTTTCAACAAACTGGATCAACTATGATAAAAAGACTTGTTTTTACCCAAACGTTATCTCTGAAGGGAGAAAAAATAAGCTACTGATTTCCAGACAAGCTCCAAGCTCCAATTGGCCTGAATACCCAGTTAGGGTTTTAAAAGAATTTGGTGAGTTTAATACTGATCTCATTTCTATATATTATATTATATTATATTATATTATATTATATTATATTATGTATATTATATTATGTATATTATATTATATATATATATATATATATATATATATATATATATATATATATATATATATATATATATATATATATATATATATATATATATATATATATATATATATATATATATATATATATATATATATATATATACATATATATATATATATATATATATATATATATATATATATATATATATATATATATATATATATATATATATATATATATATATATATATAGTGATGTATGCTGGGCAAATGCCCAGTGGGCAGGCATTTACAAAATGGGCATTTGTAAAGGCATTTGCCCATTTCATAAATGCCTGCCCAAAAACTGGTTTATAAAATTATCAGTAAATTATTGTTAACACTACTGTTATATATATATAT
>JABUQX010143863.1:7500-12500 GCA_015478945.1 Trachelipus rathkii
AAACAGTCATTCGAAAAGACTGAGATTTACAAATTAATTTTAGGTAAGTATTTCTAATTTCTTTAGAGTGAATCTATGAAAGAGTATCGAAAATGCGTACACAGACATCCTTGAAAAAGCCATAGTTGTATTTTACTTTTTTTTATTTCAGTCTTGAATTTTACGAACGCGTTATGTTTTTGTTTTTTTAAATTAATTTTTCAATTTATAAACTGCAGAAAGTCCTTAAGTTATTTCCTTGTTCTTGAAAATGCCCTAAGTTTTCTAAATAAGGTTTGCAAACCATGGTTTCCATGCATAGTGTTTTACTAAGAAGCCTTCCTTCTTACATTTTGTATTTTCTGTAATACAGTAGCAGCAGCATCTTTGCTTGTCAGTTTTGTGTTTGTGTTACTTAAATTTGTCCGAAATACAACTTCATTTTCTTACTCGATGTTTGTACATTTTCAGAGATTTGCGTTCAAACTTTCAATACGACAAAAGAGACAGAAGTAAGGGAGGCTGTAAGTGACTGGCTCATGCATGCTAAGTTTCGAAAAGACCGTAGGTGAGTAGGGGAAGTTGGGGTAAGAATTGAACGCTATAGGTTTTCATGAATATAACTGTACATATTTATGCTTGTAACATTTTTTGAGAAATTTTAATGTTTCTACACTCTCATATGCCCTTATGATTTTGATTAATTTTCTGGCATGTTGATCCTCGAACCCAATGTCAGTTGAGCTAAAAATAAAATTCATTTTAGTATTGGAAGTTAATTTTCATTTTAATGTTAGAGTTAACTTTTATTTTAAAATTAAAAGTTATAATGGAAGTAAAATTTAAAACTAGTTAAACTCCTTCAATCATTGTTATTAAAAAATATATTACATAAATTCAAACTTTCACTTGAAGATTCCATAGCTATCAAATTCAGAACAAGCAAAAATATATATATATATATATATATATATATATATATATATATATATATATATATATATATATATATATATATATATATATATATATATATATATATATATATATATATATATATATATATATATATATATATATATATATGCAGGAAATGGTGTTAGAATGATGGAGAATGGAGAGAGTGGAGGGATGCCCTATTATATGCGGATGATTTGGTTTCGTGTATGAATCTGAAGAGAGTTTGAGAGCATTAGTAGAGATATTTGGCAGGGTGTGTAAAAGGAGGCTTGAAAGTAAACGTGGATAAGAGTAAGGTTATGGTTGTGAGTGAGGGACAGTCCTCAGTGGGAAGTTATGTTAGATGGTGAGCAGCTGGAACAACTGGAGTCTGAGTTTAAATATTTAGGTATATGTTGATGAGAAGGGAACGAATGATGCAGAGTGTAGTAGGAAAGTTGTAAATGGCAGGAAGGTGGCTGTTGGAATTAAATCGTTGGTGAACGTAAGGATTTAGCCCAGTAAAAGGGGTCTTACACAGGGTGTTGTGCCACCTGTAAAAGTTGTATGGTAAGGGAGAGTGTCTGGAATAAGAAGGCAGATCTATGCTCAAGGTACCAGATGGACGCAGGTGTGCTAGTGTGAAGAATTGATAAATGAGGGAATGAATCGCCGCAGCTGTGGCGTGAAGAGCAAATAAGAGGATAAATGAGCATGCCGAGATGGCTTCGGTCATGTGGAAGGGAGCGACGATGTCGATTGTTAGCGGGAATCGACCCAAGATCAGTGGATTGAAGTCGCAAAACGAATGCTCTGAAGAGCAACGTATAGAGGCGAGAAGAAAAAGTTGCGAGCGACGGCTTCCAGAGGTAGGTCGTGGCCTCACCAAAGCCAGGCGGGACGAACCTCTACATTGACGATCTACTTTCATGGGTGGTAACTGTCAGGTCCCATGAGTTAGGCGACTGCGACGAGCTCACTAATAATGGTACAGGCGGTGGCAGGGCTGACCTTTGTCATATTTTTTCATCGCTTTTCTTTTTCCGATGCATGCTACGCACCTTACCCCAATCTTGGGAAATAAAAGGAAGATAGAGAAAATATCGATACATAGTATATATATATATATATATATATATATATATATATATATATATATATATATATATATATATATATATATATATATATATATATATATATATATATATATATATATATATATATATATTATATATTCGTATGTATGTTAGTTGTGTGAGAAGAATTGATAAAATGAGGAATGAACGTATTAGAGTTGTGTGCATGATGAAAGGGATAAATGAGAGAATAAATGAAAGTACGTTAAGATGGTTTAGTCATGTGGAAAGGATGAATGATAGTCGGTTGGTTAGGAGGATGTATAGTGGTGAGTGTGTGGGAATCGACCGGCTGGGAGAACGAAGAAAAAGTGGATTGAGTCTGTAAAGGAAGGTCTGGAGGAGAGAAATGTGAGTTTTCAGAGGTGAGAAGAAAGGTTTCACTACTATACATTAACACAGGTAACAACATTCCCTCATGTAAGACCCTAGCGCACTCAACACTTAGTCCTTTTACATCCACCAAGAATTTAATAGCACCAGCCACCTTTCACAACTTTTCTACTATACTCTGCATCATCCGTTGACTTCTTATCCAACATATATCCTAAATATTTAAACTCAGACAATTGCTCCAGCTGCTCACCATCAAACATAACTTCACACCGAGGACTGTCCTCATTCACAGCATAACCTTAATCTTATCTACATTTGCTTTCAAACCCCTTTTTTTACACACCCTGCCAAATCCCTCTATCAATCTTCTCAAACTCTCTTCAGATTCGTCACACAAAACCAAATCATTCGCATATAATAAGTAGGGTTCCCTCCACATAATGATCGGATAATCCCATTCCTAACCACCTCACTGATTTAGCATCCAACAGACACTTCAACATCTTCTTCTTCACCAACACAACATCAGTCATACTTTTCACTTCAATACCATCTCTGCCTTCACCAACTCTAGTATACTTATGAACACTCTTGTGTTTAAAATCAATTACAGAAATCAATTACCTTCATACCATTCTCATTTTCTCCTGACACCCCCAAAGCCACCTGTTATACCATCTCTTTTTTGATCATCTATCCAACCATTATATATATATATATATATATATATATATATATATATATATATATATATATATATATATATATATATATAAAAAAAATATATATATATATATATATATATATATATATATATATATATATATATATATATATATATATATATATATATATATATATCTATATCTATAATCTATAACAACTCCCAGGAAGGGCTTTCGCCCTGTCAGTTGAACCAGCGTCTTCTCCTTCTGGCCCGAAACTCTTAACCTTAGAACACTCTAGAAAACCATTTCTCGGCGTAATGGTTTCCGATGCCAGTCCTCGAGTTAAACACTCTCAGGTAGGGTTTTGGCCCTTTCAGTAGAACTAGCATCTTCTTCCATTAGGCCTCAAAACTCGTTCTCCCAGAGTCCTCCAGATGATTGTGCTTCTAGGCGCATAAGAATCCAACGCTGGTCCAAGAGTAATATAAGCAGAAGGAAAGGACCGGGTTGCTAGCCCTGTCGCCCTATAACCATGCAAAGAAATTCTTCATACGTTCTGACCGCGACGAAACATCCAATCTTCTTTGAACACAAATCATTTCCACTGACTTTTCACTAATTCTATCCTATATCCAAATTTATAAATCCAAGCCATATTTAATTTTCATTATTATCAAAAACAACAGATTAAAAAATTTTCTAGCTTTTCAAATATTTTTTTTTTTTTTTTTTTTTTTTTAACTCCATCATCTATTTTATTAACGGGAAGACATAAATATAAAAATTTTGTTGCTCCTCTTCTTGAAATGTTTATAAAATATTAATTTTGTTTTAGTGCATTAATAATTTTGATTTTAATTTCGAAATGTTCAAATAATTTGAAATATTTAACACAGTAGAAAGTGTATTTACTGAAAATTTGATTAAATTTTACTCTTCCTGCATTCAATCTTTCTTCTAATCGCGGGCTTAAACTATTTTGAGCTTTCAGAATAGCTCTTCCAATCTCTTTTCTGGTTCTTCTCATTTCTTCTTTCCCAGCTGTTTCCAGTGCGTCCGACTTCAACGACGGTCAGAACGTATATATATATATATATATATATTTATATAATATATATATATATATATATATATATATATATATATATATATATATATATATATATATATATATATATATATATATATATATATATATATATATATATATATATATATATATTTCTTCTCTTCATCTTCCTTCTATTTTCCCAAGAATGGGAGTAAGGTGCGTGACGCATCGGAAAAGAAAAGCAGCAGAAGAACATGACAAAAGTCGAAAAGAAAGCCCAGCCTTACCGCCCCCTCTGTACCATCAATCAGTGAGAACTCGTAGCAGTGAGAAAATCCACCCTAGAGCTTCATGGGACAGCGATGGACCCTCACTATGGTAAATCGTCAATGTAAGGGTTCATCCCTTGGCCCATGTGGGCCACAACCATGCCCCCATACAAAACCCCAGCCATTCACCCTATTATGCCTTATTCTTCGCCTCTGCCAAACTTCCACATTTCTCTCCTTCAGACATCTGCTTCTGCCGACCTCAATCCACTTTTCTTCGGTCTCCCAGCCGGTCGGTTCCCAACACACTCCACTATACATCCGCTTAACCAACCGACTATCATTCATCCTTTCCATATGACCAAACCATCTCAACATAGTTTCATTTATTCTCTCATTTACCCTTTCTTCACACCACACAACTCTCTAATACGTTCATTCCTCATTTTATCAATTCTTCTCACACCTAGCACACCCTTAAGATTGTCCATCTGAACACATTGAACTTTAGATCTATACTTCTTATTCCAGACCATAGTCTCACTACTATACAATATCACGGGTAACAACATACCCTCATGTAAGACCCTAGCACACTCAAGATTAAGATGGTTTCGGA
>JABUQX010143863.1:27500-29582 GCA_015478945.1 Trachelipus rathkii
CACATATTTCAACATCCCCTTCTTCACCAACACAAAATCAATCATACTTTACACTTCGATATACTATCTCTACCTACCCCAACTCTAGTATGCTTATGGATACTCTTGTGTTTTAAAAAAGTATTGCCACACACATACCTCTCTCCTGACCAAAATCCAATCACCTTCCTACCATTCTCCATTTTCTCCCGACACCCCAAAACCACCTGTTATACCATCCTTTTTTTTTTTTGATCACCTATCCAACCTTTTAGGTCCCCCACAATCAATCTGATGCTCCTACTCACCCCAATCCAAAAACATCATTCAGATTATCCCAAAGAAATAGTACTCTCTTCAACGTTTCCCTCAGATGGACCATGCGTCACAACCACACATACTTAACCTTTTCAAACTTAAATTTAACCATTAGAATTCTAGGACTCACACACACAAAGTCTACCATAGCTCTGTTCCACAAGTCACTCATCAAAATTGCAACTCCTTCTCTCCCCCCTCTCATTCCTTTCACACCAGCACACACATTTCACACCACACCACTTGTTTTCACCGTTTCCTTTCATCTTTGTTTTCAGTCACAGCCGAGCAAATCAAATTTTCCTGTTTTAGAAGTAAATCCATCACATCTCTCCTCTTCTCCTCAACATTTATTCCTCTGACTTTCCATGTACCCATACGATTCATACAATTTCGTCGAAAGATAGAAGGCCGTTTACGACGATCACGACCATCTTCGAGGCATGCATCAGCATTGCTAGCAAGAGATAGGTGGTAGTGGGCAGCCAACCAACTACCACCGTCCCGCGAGTCGCCTTCTACGACACACAGGACATACGATGTGGGCAATTCTTTCTCCCCCACACATGGGATATGGGTAGTAGGGATGTCTGTAAGGTGTTGTTATCTAGAAGAGGGATGTGTACTTTAAGTATGTGTATATGATATGTTTATAAATGGTGGTAATATGTTTCCTGGAGGACGAATGTGTAAATAATATGAACGCAAAAGAGAAAAGGCGAGCCATGGAAAAATGGGAGGTAATTTATACGCTTCGAGTATCGTGTATTCTCCCTCTCTCTCTCTCTCTCTCTCTCTCTCTATATATGTATATAACATTCCTCTTCTGTTTCTGTATCTCTCTCTGTATGTATTTCTACTATATATTCTTCTGTTACATATATACATATATCTTATCTCATATCTCTATCTATACTCATATACTTCTATCTCATCTCTCGCCATATCTGCCATATCTACTGCACTGCCTGCTCTCACTACCATGCCATATATATAACCTCGCCACTATACTCTCATCTCATACTCTTCTCATATCTCTCCTCTCTGTATACGCCATCTCTATGAAGCCATTGCAGTGGGAGAGTCAGTGCATTAAAGAGTGGAAAGAAGATTTAGAAGGAATTAGAGAAGAAAACCAAGAACACAAGAGCTTGCAACGAGGGATTAGAAGTTTGAGTGATGGAAAAGGAGATGGTTCCTGAGAGAACATTTGTTCAGACTGTGAAGAAACGTTTTAGAAAAAGAAATTGCAAATACAAAATTTTATAAAATTTAAACAAAATAAAAAAACTATTTTAATATAACGGAGGAGCACCAAAATTTTAAACTTGATTCTTTTTGATGTAACAAAAGTTAAGTAAATTATAAATGGACCAACATCATTTTGGATTTAGTTATTTATTATAAGAAGATAAGAAGAATGGACATTCGATGGAGTCGGCTCGTATAAGTCAAGAAGGAATGGATCAAGCACCAAAATGGCGTCGGTAGCTCAGCTGTTAGAGCACTCGCCCAACTAAGCGAAAGACCCACCTAGGTTCGTCACTGGTCGGTCGTCTGAGTGTGTGTTACTCTTCTTGGCTCCGTCTTACTCAGACTTAAAAATTAGGCACACCCCCTCTAGATTGAGGCTTTTTGCCCGTGAGACGGCGAGGTAATTGTTAACTGTAAAAAAAAATATATATATATATATATATATATATATATATATATATATATATATATATATATATATATACTTAACATATATATATATATATATATATAACAATAATATAGCATATG
>JABUQX010143864.1:0-12500 GCA_015478945.1 Trachelipus rathkii
CAGTACTTCGTTCAGTTCGAATTGGTGTTTAACCGTTTTCGCATTTATCGGCATGAAGACGCTGAATTTTCGTGCGCCGCTTCATATACGAATGATGACTTTACCTCCAGTTAGAATAATGCTGGATGTATAATATTTAAAAAAAGAAAAAAAAAAAAAAAAAAAAAAAAAAAATAGAAGGGAGCTGTAATCTCGTTGATGCGGGACTAACAGTTCATTCCTTCTTCAACTAAATATTTCTCTCCTCATAAACCATTGTTCGATCGTGCTTGTTCTCTGGCCATTCAGGCTAGAGACGATGCGTATCGGGGGTGGAAAATTACCGTTCTCTCAATCTCACTCTCGCCAATTTTCATTCATCTAGAAATATTGTTGAAGGGATACTCTTCGACGAGCAAAGCAGGCTTTTATCAAACGAAAGTGAGTGCGCTAACCTCCTTATTTCTCCTACTGACAAATCTTTCTGGCCTCTTGCCAAAAACATTTCTATGCCCTTCTGTAAATCTCGCGCTCCTCTGATGTTCTGTTGTTAATTCTCCAACTGAAAAGGCCAATCTCTTCACGGCTTCTTTTCCACCTAACTCAATCTAGACGGTCTGTCTCTTCCTCACTCATCTCAGATTGTCCTATGTCTTTGCCTGTGATTACACATTTTGATCAGGTGTAACTGGCTAAATCTGCAGATAGGAGGCAGCTATTAAATCGCATTCTCCCAGTTTTTGATTATTAGCTACCGTGCTATCTCTACTTTCTGTTCAATTATACTCCCTATGTCTCAATAATAGAACTTTCCACCTCAATTTAACTCGCACATGTCTTAACCGAGAAAAAAACAAGCCCAACTCTGATCCTTCAACTATCGCTATAGCTCTCCTTGTATTCATATCTAAGATCTTTGAAACCTTCTCAACTCTCACTTCTTAGATTATCTGGAAACTCATTCCCCTTCTTTCCGATAGCCAGTACGGCTTTCAGCCCTCAGAGGTTCTTCTGGCGATATACTCTATCAAACCGGTATATGGTTTTTCAGCTCTTGGAACTACCGGGAAGAGGAACTTGCGTGGTGGCGCTTGACATATCCAAAGCATTTGACCGGGATTGGCACGCGTCACTGCTCTCCAAGCTCCCCTCCTTGGGTTTCCTCTTTCTCTTTGCTTATTATGTCTAGCTTTCTTTCAAATCTCTAAATATCGGCTGTTGTTGACGGGACGACTTCTTCTTCTTTCTGTCCAATAATGACCTTCCTCAGGTTTCTGTCTTATCTCTTTATTCTACTTTTCATTAATGATCTTCTCACCTGCATCTAACTCTATCACTCACTCATATGCTGATGACTCGACCTTTCATTCTTCTCCAACTCATTTCAGTTCTGCTTCCTCTTTTCTTCTAGAAATGCCTCTCGTCTTAATCTTTTCCTATTCTATTCTCGCTGATCTGGATAGAATTTCCGGATGAAGGTGATAACTATGTGAAATTCAATTCTTTAAAACTCAACTTCTGCAAATATCCTTCTCTAAAACGCATTCTACCTTTCTAATGAAAATCTTATTCTTGTGGTTTCTCTCGTCTCTCCAGTTGACAATATATAAACATCCTTGGCCTTGAACTTAAACAAAAAATGTCTTGGAAACTTCCCATCACAACGGTTGCTAGGGAGCGGCTTCAGAAAAAAGGCTGATTCTGTTTAGACTGCGAGACACTTTTTCTCATCTGCTCCCAGCTATACAAGGGTCTCATCCGCCCTTGAATGGAGTTCAGCTCTCATAATCTGGTGGAGTGGTCTCTGGTTTCACCCGGCTTTGGATAGGGTCGAGTCAAGGGCAAAAAATAAATTGTTCTGTTGGTGCTTTATCTCTCTATTCTATAGGCCCTTAGCGGCAAGTGCTCGAGGAACTTATCTTTGCGTACCACCACCTTTACGACGCCCTCGTAGCACAAGGAGTGCTGTATCTGTGTTGATATTTGTGTTGATATTGGTAACCAGGCTGGTTTGCTGTGGTGCTTCCTTTTTTCCCGCCACCTACCTCTGTTCTGTGGGATTATCTTCCATCTTCTGTATGTCCTGCTGAATTTAATATCCCTCACTTTAAAGCCGCGTCTGTGCTCATCTGCATGTTTCAGCTAGAGAACTTTTGAGCGTACTACAACCCCTCCTTGAATAGGGATCTGACTGTGAGTGGTGGTGCTGTAAAAAAAATCCTTAGGTGTGCAGATATGTGGCATATGAACTAAATCCCCTACTAACCCCATCCAAAACAACATTCAGATTATCCAAGAAAATGGCATTTTTTCACATTACCCTCAGATGGACCATATGTCGCCACCACACGTACTTTTACCTATTCAAACTTAAATTTATTAACCTTTAAAATTCTAGCACTCACACACATAAAAAATCAACCATAGCTCTCTACCACAAGTCCACTCTGTAGGTACAAATTTGTTCTGTCCCCCTCTCTTAACTCCCACACCAACACAAACCATTTTCACACCACACTACTCATTTCACCGTTTCCTTCCGTCTTTGTTTCAGTCACAGCTAAAATCGAATTTGCCCTTTCTAAATACATCCATCACCTCTCTCCTCTTCTCCTCAACATTAATTCCTCTGACATTCCATGTATAAATACGATTCATACATTTTCGCCGAAAGATAGAACGCCGCTTACGATGACCTTCTCTGAGCCATGCATTGGCATTCCTGGCAAAAGATAAGTGGTACTGCCACCATCACTTAGTTGCCTTCTACGACAAGCAGGACATACCGATGTCGGCAATTTTTTTCTCCCCCACACTTAGGGATATAAGGGATAGGGATGTAAGATGTTGTCTAGAAAAAGGGTGTGGATATAAGTATGTGTATATGATATGTGGATGAATGGTGGTCATGTTGTCTGGAAGATGAGTGTGGATATGAACGCAGAACAGAAAGGCGAACCATTAGGCACTGGAATGTCACACATATCATAATCAAATTGTATATATATATATATATATATATATTGAGTTTTATATATATATATATAACAATAACTAATATATGTATCTATATATATATTTCTATATATATATATATATATATATATATATATATATATATATATATACCTTACAAATAAGTTGAATACCTATATCTTACTTTATATTTATGCTATATATATATATATATATATACCATTATATACTGCTATATTCTTAATTTTAATATTATTCAAAATTCTTAATATTTGTTCAATTAATCGGCAAAACAATCGGCAAAATTTACCGCCGATGACGATGTGACGATGACGATTGAAAAAAAATATGCCGATTTTGCCGATGACGACGACGATCACACTTTCTCTACCCATCACTATTTCTTTCATATATATATATATATATATATATATATATATATATATATATAAATATATATATATACAAATATATATATATATATATACTATATATATATATATATATATATATACTTTCTTATATATATATATATATATATATATATATATATATATATATATATATATATACTATATATATACTCTCGTTAAAGTAACGCACCAAAAGGGTACGTGGCGAAAGAAGGGTAGAACAGGTTGAAGAACGCGAAGACACTTTATTGGACACTGATAATAACGTGATGGATTCCTCCCCAGAATCGAAGGTTGATAGAGTGTGAGGCCAAGGTGCAGCCAAAGGGTCTCGCAGTAGTGTTCGGAGGTTCGCCGCTGCAAAACGCACAATGTTGGTACGTATGGCAACAGCCGCGGGGGGTGTTGAGTCTATCTCAATACCGCATTTGACCCACTCTGGCACGGATGACTACCTGACACCGTCCTGGCATGCACTTGATGAGTGGGTGAATGTCCTAGACAATGATTTGATCCCATACGTCGTGTAGTGCCTGTCGCAGGTCTGAGAGGGTCCGTTTAGTGTGTTGCAGCTGTAGGCTCCGACGTTTCAGGATATTCCATAAATGTTCGATTTGATTGAGGTCCGGACTATATGCTGTCCACTCAAATGCCGTAATTTGAATCATCCTAAGGTAGTCGTTCAAATATTGGCCTTACCTGGTCTTGCATTGTCATGCATTAGGATGAAAGAGTCCCCGATGTAGAAAGCAGGCAAATGGCACGGCATATGGTTCGAGGATGTCTGTGATATATGTACCTTACGACTGTGAGAGTGCCTCCATCGAAGATGTGCAACTTCGTAAGTCCCGATAAAGAGATGCCTCCTCAGACCATAACCTACCCACCCACAAACGGCGGCACCTGCAGTACATTGTATTGCGCGAACCTCTTCATCGGTCGTCGGTATACTTTAGCACGCCTGTTCGAAGCGTACAAAGACATTCTCGACTTGTTCGTAAAGAGCACCTTTGCCATTCGTCGACCGTCCAATGGATGTGTCCTTAGGCAAATGCCAGTCGCGCCTTTCGATGTGCCGTGTTGTGCGGTGAACCTATGGTAGGCCTCCGGGGCCGGTAATTATGTTCCGTATAGCATCGACGCACTGTATTGTCACTCACACTGGTGCCTTGTACCTCCGCTAGCTATATCTGCAGATGTCGTGCCGTTGTGTGGTACTCTCGCAATGCATGCAGACGTATAAATCGGTCTTCCACGGGTGTCGTTGCCCTGGGTCTACTTTGCCCTCGCCGGCGATAATGTGTCAGGGTTTCCAGGTACCGTTGAACCACCCATGCAATCGTTGTCTGCGCTACACCAAACCGCCGACTAAGTGCCCAGCACCCGTGTCTTTCGGCGCGGAGTGTTGTTATCTGCACGCACTGATCTCTTGACAGTTGACGCACTATCCTCTCCATGTTAATCGGAGTCACTTCGTACGTGAATGGTCCCTCGCTCCATTATACCCTTGACCTAACCTACCTCCACCTCTTCCAGGTTTACTTACGTAGTTTATGTATTCCAAAATTTATCGCGGTGACGACCCCAATATTGCAGCCAATTCTCTGCGGGGTCGTTACATAGTTCCACTGATGCTGTCGTCTGTGTTGGCGTTGAGTTTCATGGGGTTAGGGTTCTTCCAGTTCCTGCAAGTGAAATTTAAGCTAGTAGTGCGTTATTTTTGACGAGTAATATATATATATATATATATATATATAACTTAACAACATAATAACATAATATAACCAATATAAATAACTAACTATACTATATATATAGAAATATATATATATATATATATATAGATATATATATATATATATATATATATATATATATATATATATATATATATATATATATAATAATAATAATCTACCTTATATATAAATATATATTTATATATATAATATATATATATATATATATAATATATATATATATATATATATATATATATATATATATATATATATATTTATAATATGTAATATAATAATATATAATAATATATGTAACAATAATAATAATAATACATGTAATAATAATAACTAATATAGCATAATATATAATAACCAATGACAATGTATGTATGTATAGCGCTATCCTATATCTGCGCATATATATGTAACAATAATAATAACAATGTATAATAATAATATAGTAATGTAATAATATATAATAATAATATATATAATATATAATAATAATAATAAATAACAATAATAATATAACAATAATAATAATAATATAAATATATATGTTTAAATATATTTATATGTAATAATAATAATAATAACTTAATAATAATAATAATATGTATAATATATATATATAATAATAATAATAATATATATGTATATGCTTCAATATATAACAACTAGCACCAACTAACAATAGCAATAATAACCAACATATGTGGCATACTAAGCTGCTCTGCATGCTGACCAACAGTGTTCATGTGCTCATGTATGTATTGGCAACATATATAATAACAATGTGTATGTGCTGTAACAACAATATGTAATGTATGTGATTTGGAAATATAGCTTAATAATAATATATATGTATGTAATAATAATATATATAATATATATATATATGTAATAATAATAATAATAATAATAATAATATGTATATGTAATAATATACGTAATAATAATAATAATAATAATAATAATAATAATAATAATAATATAATAATAATATTTAAATAATATGTATGTATATATGTATGTAATAATATGTAACAACAACTCATATCTTCCAACAATAATAATATATAATAGCAACTTATAATAACAACAACAATAATAACTGTATGCTAATATATATGTATATGTATTGTATATAATAATATCAATATATATATATGTAATGATTTGTAATATGTAATGTAATATGTATGTATATAATAATAATAATATGTATATATATAATAATAATAATAATAATAATAATATGTAATATATATGTAATAATAATAATAATAACCAATATTATATTGTATATATAATAATATAATAATAATGTATAATAATAATATATAATATAATATATATAATAATAATAATAATAGTAATAACCAATAACCAATAACAATAATAATAATATATGTAATAATAATAACCAACATAATAACAACAATAATAATAACCAATAATGTATACGTAATAACATATATAATATCATGTAATAATAATATATATATATCGCGCATATAACATATATGTATAACATATACCTACTCATATACCTGCGCACGCCATATACGCACGCTACCTCTTTGCTATGCACCTCATATACGCATATATATATATATAGGCGACTCTTGCACTCGTGCTACTTATTGCTCGGCTTTGATTAACATTATAAACTGAATCTATTTTTACCGGTCACTTAATGTTACGACCAAGGCTATTTATTTTTTGAAATTATTACATAATAAATATAAGTTATGCAAAATTAAAACGAAAATATAAATATAAAACCAATTAATAACGCTTTTAACCCATTAAAATTGGCGGCAGCTCATGCCCAAATCAGATGGCGGGGATCGGACCGTGTCTGAATTGTGAATTTATTGCGAACTATTGTTTATAAATACTGTTTATAAATAATATGTTTAAAATACTATACATTATAAATAATATGTTTAAATACTATACATTATAAATAATAATTTTTATAGCAAATAATATTTAATAAAACAAATAAACTATTTTAAAAAATACTAAAATACTTAACAATAATGGAAGGAAAATTATTATAGTTATTATAATTATTATAAAATATTATAAATATATTCATTAACCCTGAATCATCAAAAATGTTTTAAATAAAAAACGAATTTAAGCAAGTATCTCAAGTATTTAATATATCCGTAATTTTTTAATGTAATATGTATGTAATATATGTAATAATAATATGTAATAACAATATAATATGTAATATCAATAATAATAATATAATAATAATATAATAATAATATATGTATATATTAATAATAATATGTAATAATAATATGTAACCAACAATATATATGCTTCAGCTAATAATAATAATATATATTAATATGAATATAATATGTAATAATAATATAATATATATATGTATAATAATAATAATAATATGTAATAATAAATAATAATAATATATTAGTAATAATAATAATAATATAATAATATATGTGTAATATATATATAATAATAATAATATATATTCAACATCTTCAATAATAATAATAACCAATAATAATAATATATAATATATGTATATATAATAATAATATGTAATAATAATAGCTCATAATATAATATAATATGTATATGTAATAAGAATTTAACAATGGTATCAATAATGCGGCGATAATGATTTAAATAGCTGTCAGTAATATTAATAATAATAATATATATCTTTATATATAATAATATAATAATAATAATAATATAATAATAATAATAATAATATATATATAATAATAATAATAATAATAATTTATATAATATAATATATAATAATAATAATAACAATATAATATAATATATATGTAATAACAATAATAATATAACATTTACATATATGTAATAATAATATATAATATATATATCTAATGTAATATATGTATAATGTATGTATAATAATAATATATATATGTAATAATAATAATAATATATTAATATATGTATATGTATATGTAGATGTAGATAGCTATGCTCTATTTCCTATAATATATATATATATATATATATATATATATAATATATATATATATATATCTAATATGGAATCTGCGCAGTGGTAAAGAGTGCTAAAGGTCCTTAACTGGATATATATATATAATAATATATAATAATAATATATATATATATTATATGTATATAACTTATATAATATATATGTAATATATATATATATATAACATATATATATACATGTTTATATATATATGTATATATCTTTCTATATACATATGTATATATGTATAATATAACAACATAATAATAATAATATATATATGTAATAATAATATATATATATAATATATGTTTGTAATATATATAATATATATGTAATAAATAATAATATGTAATAGTATATTAATATCCAACATATATAATATAATATAATAATAACTTTGTATCTATAGTAATAATAGCTGCATAATAACTTTGTAACAATATATTAATATATGTAATAATATGTTGTAACATGTTATGTATATGTATTTGTAATAATATAATAATAATAATAATATATTAACTTAATATATAATAATAATAATAATAATAATAATAATATGTATATAATAACCAACAATAATAATAATAATAATAATAATATCAATAATAATATGTAATAATAATATATCGTTATATATATATATATAATAATAATATGTACTATGTAACAATATAACTATATATGTATATACTTAACTATATGTATATGTGTATATATAACTCTCAATAATATAATAATAATATGCTTTCTATATTATAGCATATGCATATATATATATAATAATATATGTATATATAATAATATTAATATTTATATATATATATATTACTTATATGCAACCCTAGAAAATGACATATGTATATATATATGTATATATATAATATTTATATATATATGTAGCACTCCATAATATATGCTGTATGTATATATAATAATAATAACTAATATGTAGCATAATATCTTTCTATAATATAATATGTATGTAATAATATGTATATATGTATAATAATAATATGTAATAATAATAATAATATGAAATAATAATATAATAATAATATATGTATGTATAATAGTGTATATAACAATAATAATATGTAATAATATGGTAATAATAACAATAATAATATATATGTAATAATAATAATAATATAATAATAATAGTAATAAATAATATATTTATAATAATATGTAATAATATTATAATAATAATAATAAATCAATAACATATATATGCTCTAATATAATAATAACAATATGTATATGTAATAATTTAATATGTAACAACATGGCATATATCATAATAATAATAATAATATGTGTGTAATAATAATGTATAATAATAATAATATAATAATAATAATAATATGTATAATAATAATAAAATATATATATATAATATAATGTAATATAGAGTATGTAATATTAATATGTATGTAATGTTATAATATATATAATAATAATATGTAATAATATGTTAATAATAATAATAATATAATAACAATAATAACAGTAATAATAATAACAATAATAGCAATAATATTAATAATAATAATATAATAATATAATATAATAATATCAATAATAATAATAATAATATGTATATGTAATCTGTAATCTCTATATATATATATATAATGTAATAATATATAATATAATAAGTCAAAACAATAATAATAAGCAATAATATAGCAATAGCCATGTAATAATATATATAATAATAATAATAATATAATAATAGATAATAATAATATGTAATAATATGTATATAATATAATACTATAATAATAATAATAATATGTAATATAACATTGTATATAACAACATGTAATAGTATGTATTGTAATATATCTATAATGGCAATATGTAATGTTTATATATAATATGCTCCATGTGAATAATAATAATATGTAATAATAATATATGTATATGTATCTAATAATATATGTAACATGTAATAATAATATATGTAATAATAATATGCAATAATAATAATAATAATATAAGTATGTAATAATAATAATAATAATATAATAATATAATAATAATATAATAATAATAATAACATATATAATAATATCAACTCAACAATAATAATATGTATAGTAATATATAATAATAATAGCCAATATATGTATGCTCTTCAACATAACATTAATAACGTAATAATAATAACAATATATGTATACAGTAATATGTAATAATATATATCTTATAATAATAATAATATACATATATATGTAATGTATGTATATGATTTGTTCGAGACGAATCCTGATGATAATGTTGGGCGTATTGGGGGTCAACATAATATTTCAGAATATAGGCACAATTGTCGCTAATAATAATATATATAATATATAATATATATATATATATAATATATATAATAATAATAATAATAATATATATATATAACTATAATAATAATATAATAATAATAATATAATAATATATATAATATGTATAATATATATATATATAATAATAATATATATATATATATAATTATATATATATATGTATATATATATATATATAATATATATATAATATATATAAATAATAATAATATATATGTATATGTATATATATATATGTGTGTAATAACAAGTAATATGTAGCTATGTAATAATATGTAATACATGTATATAATACAATATTATATGTATGTAATAATATGTACGTATGTATGTAATATATAATAATAATAATAATAATAATAATATAATAATAATATAATATAATAATATATGTATATGTAATAATAATAATAATAATACCTATATAATAATATGTAATAATAATAATAATAATAATATATAACTATATATATAATAATATATGTATAATAATAATAATATAATATATATATCTATATAATAATATATAATATTATAATAATGTGTATAATGTAATAATAATAATATATATATATAATTTATATATATAATAATATATATGTATGTATATATGTATAATATATATATATATGGCAATAATAATATGTAATAATATGTATTAATATATATATAACATATGTATATATACTATATATATATATATACCCTCTATATATATCTCATAACTATATATATATATATATATATATATATATATATATATATATATATATATATATATATATATGCGCGTACGGTGCATTTTTTGGGTGAGAAATATATATATATATATATATATATATATATATATATATACTCTTATATATATATATATATATATATATACTAATCGTCAAAATTAACGCAGCACTGGCTCACATGACGTTAACAGTTAACAGAAGGGACCAGAACAATGTGTAACTTTATTATGTTAATAACATAACATCCGCGACACAATATACAGCGTTGTAATAGTGTTGGGGGTGTACAGTATCCTCCATCGCTATAATTATTGTAAAAAATGACAAAGCACGTAGCTCCAACTTAAGCGATTGGGAGAAGGTTGTGGCGGGGAAATGTTGAGTACGTGGTACATTCAGGTGCGAAATTAACCGCTAAAACCATGGAAAGGATTGCGCGTCGACTAACACTTGACTCGCAGAGATTACCACCCTCCGTGCCGAAAGGCACGTGTACCGTGAACTCTGTCGACGTTTTGGTCTGGCGCAAACAAACAGCGCGCGGGTCTTGCAGCGGTACCATGACACCCAGGAGCACGCAAAGTGGCAGGGCCAGGGAAGGCCACGAACCAAGACTGTCGTTGAAGACCCTTTTCTGCGTATGCGGGCCGTAAGAGACAGTCATACAGCAGCAAGGCATCTTCTAATACAACTAAAGGAGGTACAAGGGAGCCATGTGAGTGATAATACAATATGCCAACGTCTTGAGAAACTTAATTTGCGGAAACGAAAGCCGGTTTTTAGGACCATGACACGCCAGAGAGCATCGACGGGCGTGACTAGCATTTGCCCTGGAAAACCTACATTGGACCGTCGGCAATTGGAGAAATGTGCTGTTTACGGATGAGCCCAGAGTCGGTCTCTACACCTCCGATCGGCGATTCGGAGTCTATCGACGACGTAATAAAAGGTACGCGCAATGTAATAAGCGAGAGGTATTGATATTTTGGGGGTGGATCTTTCATGGTATGGAGATGCATTTCTTTAACGGACCGTACAGAGTTGCACGTTCTAGATGGCGGTTCCCTAACCTCCGTACGGTACATAACAGATATCCTTGACCCGTATGTCGTGTCATATACCTCCTGCATCGGTGGCTGATTCGTCCTAGTGAATGACAGCGAAAGATCACACAAGGCCAGATGTGTCACCGAATACCTAACGACGGTTTAAGTCAGGAAATTGGATTGCCCAGCGTACAGTTCCGTCCT
>JABUQX010143866.1:0-7500 GCA_015478945.1 Trachelipus rathkii
AGGAGGAAGATTTAAATTATAGGAAAATTAGAAATGAACTTAACCAGTCAATAAGAAAGGCAAAGAGTGTGGCAAAATTAATTTAGCAAAAAATAGTAATAAGGACCCAAAAAAGTCTTTTTTAGCTTTAATAAATTTAAAAGTAAGAGTGGGACAATTGATCTAATTAAAGTTGATGAAATTTAGTAAGTTCAGATAAGTGATTAACATTTTCAATGCTTATTTTGCTTCAGTATTTACTGATGAAAGATTGAATAATAGTTTAGAGACTAATAATTCCAGTATGAATATAATAAATAGACTTACAAATTTGAAATTGAGGTAAAAGAAATTAAATCCTTACTGGACAACATTGACCCAAGTAAAGCTGCAGGTCCTGATGGTATATAAGCAAGATTTCTAAAGGAGGGTAGTAGCATCATTGTACATTTCACAGGTACTGTATTTGATTTCTAAAAGATCTAAAACATTTGATGAGGTAACAGAGGACTGGAAAACAGCATATGTTGTGCCTATTTATAAGAAAGGTAGTAAAAATGATTTGGGATATTATAGGCCAGTTAGCTTAACATCTCTGGTTGTAAAAGTTTTAGGACATTATGATACAAGTCTACAAAATATTTACATCTCTCAATCATACTGAGACTAATAAATTCTTTATAGTAGAGCATGGAAGGGAGATCAAAGGACACAATAAGAAAATTAGGAAGAAGGCATGCCATCTTGATGTAAGAAAACACTCATCCAGTAGTAGGGCTATTAATTTTTGGAATGGTCTGGTGCAGGAGGTTGTTGAGTGAAATTCACTTGCAGAATTTGAGGATTGGATAGTTGTGAATCATGTAGAATATATAATGGCTAAAAAAAATTGGCTGGTATTTACTTAGTTAAGGGAGTTAAGTTTATTGGGAAAACTTTTAGAGATGGACTCAGTCTGAAGCAATCAGGCTGTTACTGCTGGATTGCGGATGGCACTTGCCTGATGCGAGGTTCAGAGTATGTCAATTCTGTAAAGATCTAACATGGCCTGATTGCTATGCGAGAAAGATCTAACAGAGGCTGTGACATCGATGCCGCTGCGATAAGATGTGATTTGGGTTGTCCCAGGGTATAAACCATGGACATGTTCTCCAAGAATGTATGGCAGTATCCCCTCCTGAACCTCCTATTAAAATCTGAGTTGGTGAAGAGGGGCTGGCAAGTCCTGCTGGAGCCTGCAAAAACATGACTTGGTTTTCTGGGATGAAGGGACTGCCCTAGTAGTTGACACTACGGTATTGGCAGATGCGAACGCGAGCACCCTTGATGTAATCATCCAGCGGAAGGTAGATTACTCCAAGGTGCCTGCTATTGAAGAGTGGGTGTGCGCACGTTCAGGATGAGCTGTCATCAAGTTCAGTGCTGTGGCCTTCGACTGGCGGGGCGACTTGGCAGGGAGGTTGTATGCCTTGTTGAAGCAGTTGAAAATGGTGAAGTCCATCAGGCTGCTAAAAGTGCGCTTGATGGAAGGCAGTGCGGCCATCTGGCGGTTCTTTAACAGTGCCCTTGGTGGATGGGGCTAGGCTCCATGTTTGTCTTCGGGGCTGGAGCTTTCTGAAGACTCTCGTCCAATGCATTACCCACCCGTGTTATAAGAACTCTGTATATAAGTGAGTGACAGTTCTCCCCTGTAGATACATAATCGTGTAAATATGAGGGGATGGAGATTTCGGGATCATGGAGTGGTGTTACTCTGCACACTTGGTGCTGGTAGGTGGGGAAGATTTTACCGAAATCCACCCTCAGTGGTCCCTTCGCTTTGCCTCTTCATTCGGGCTTTGGTCCATATGGAGGGGTTACCATTCTTGAGCGGAGTGGTCTATATAATAAAAAAAAAAATACATGCTATTAACTTTGACAAAAGACTTAAATGCTGAAAGTGTGGTTAGTATGTACCTTAGCTATATAGTTTCTGCTTTTGGTAGTAAACTAGTTGGTGTATGCATTAGCTTTTACTTTGTGCCAGATAGGCGCATGTGGCTTCTTACTGTCTCTATATTTTCTGTATCTAATTTCCTTTTATTTAAAAATTTTTCTTATAGCTTAAACTACTGTTCATGAAAGCAACAAAAAAGTAATCAAGTATTTCCTATTTAAGCAGGTTACTGGCATTTAGAAATTTGGATTGAAAACTTAGTAAAAAGAAAAAAAATTAAAATATGCTATTTTAACAATATTCAGTGGTTAGGTTCTGATTATTTCCAAAAAAGTTACAAATAATAGTGAACTTGTTTAATTTTTATAAAATAATTATTAATACCAGTATATTTATGATTCTACTCCCAGGAAGGGTTTTCAATCTGTAAGTGGAATTATTATTATTATTATTATTATTATTATTATTATTATTATTATTATTATTATTATTATTATTATTATTATTATTATTATTATTATTATTATTATTATTTCCTATACAGATTTATCGGTACTTATTTTTCTTTGCAACTATTATCTTCCGCAGTCATCATTTCTAACTTTACCTTACTCTTTGTAACAATTTTCCAATGATTTTATAGAAATTTTTATCTAAACTTGGAAAGTAGAATTAAAAGACCCTCTATATATATATATATATATATATTATTATATATATATATATATGAAGAAGTTATATATTTATTTTTATTTTTTTAATTACATAAATATATATATATAAATAAATTTCTCTTTGCATGTCTGTCTACCTTTATATATACCAAGTATATATATATATATATATATATATATATATATATATATATATATATATATATATATATTTATATATATATATATATATATATATATATATAATTGTAGACTTAGTTTCAGATTCTGAATTATAGACATTATATAAACAAAAGAGAGAGACTAAGTTATGAAAACTACAAACTATCTTTGACTTGTACACTTTCAAACATTGTGTATCAGGGAATGTTGGCTTCTAAATTGACCCTGGCTTAGAATTTCCCCAACTCTGGTGGAATTTGTAAGGCCTTACTCTTGCCTAAAAAAAAAAACCTTCAGTAAATTTAACCTCCAGTTCAACAACATTCAGAGTAAATGCTAAAATAAGAATTTTCTATTAAAATATAGTCCTTATATAATTATGAAAATTACAGTATGTAACTTACCAATAACCACATGATGAAAGTCCACCTCGTTCAGTAGTTTCAATTATACCAGAATTACCATTTTCATTTTCATCTGAATCATAATCCATTTTTTATGTGAATGAAGACAGTCAAAATTAATGAAAGTTTAAAAAATTTTAATATAATTTTTGTAAGTACTTTCCTATTTCAAAATGTGTTAAAAAATACAGAAATACTTGCATTATTATTTCATAAATAAATATAACATTTTATACCACTGTAGAAACAAAAATCAGGTTTACATTTAAATTGGCAAGGTCACAAAACTTAGCTACATAAAAATTATAAAAACATACATGAAAAACTTTCTATATTAAAAATAAAATTACTATATATATATATATATATATATATATATATATATATATATATATATATATATATATATATATATATGCTATATTATATATATATATATATATATATATATACATAGGGTATATATATATATATATATATATATATATATATATATATATATATATATATATATATATATATATATATATATATATATATATATATATATATATATATAATCAGCCAGGGCAGTCCAAAATAAATTTTTTTTTAATTTACTAAAAATTAGTTTTTTTTAAAAAAAAAAATGTCAAATCTTTTTTATTAGAATCTAAATGATCTCTTAAACTGTAAAAAATTTTTTTAAAAAAAACATTAATAATAACAGAAATTTTATTTTTTTCATTTGAGACAAATTTGTAAAAAAAAACTATTTTCAAGTTACAAGGTTTGTAACTTTTTTTCCTTTAATTTGTATCAAAGTCTTATATGTACTTTTTTTGAAAGCAATTCCCCAATGTATTTAAATATATAAACTTTATTAATATATCATGCTATGTTGCAGTTACAGCAACATTAATGTACCCGGGGCAATTCCAAAATTTTCTCCAAAATTGGTGGTGCAGTGCGGGGCATTAGGATTAATTCCAAATGTCTCACCAATCTCAAAATAAGGTTCCTCGACTTTAGAAACCTAGACTTTGACACATTGTGTCAAAATCCATCAATGTAAGGGAAATTTCAAAATCATGGGCCAACATGACTTGGATTTCACATTAGCATATAAAGGATCAAGCCATAAAAATCTTAACCTTCGCCTCACACCTAAAAACTTAGCATTATATATCCATATAAACCAGAAAAACAACTTGTAAGGGGTAGTGGCACCCCTTACGGGGTGCAGCCACATGTAACCCTGTCTATAATGAGGTGATAGCACCCACAGTAAGTATGTCAACTTTGAAAGGATTGCAGCCTATCTAACATAGGGGAATACCCCAAAGAGCATTTTAAAACTTTAAGGAGGGGGGGGGGCTTAAAGGAATGTACTGACATACAATAAAAGTAATTATCTAGACCAGCGGTAAAGCGGGCACAGCAATATTTGAGAATTCCTGCATCTTCTGCATTGCCAAAAAAGTCCTTTACCCTGACAGATTTTGGTTAAGGAACAAGAATTTTGAAACTTTTAATATTTGTGAAATGAAATAATATAATTAATTAAGCTTTAATTTATAAACTTGGGAATAAAGAATTAAAGAGCTTACATAATTAGTAAAAGCTTAATTATTTTTAAATATTTTTTATTCACTATTTAATTAATTAAATTCTTATATATTTTTCTATAATGTTTACAATAATTCAGAAATAAGAAATGCATTTCAATAGTAAAATTTAATGTGTTAATGACTACAGTTTTATTAAAAAAAAATTAAGAAATGAAGTGTACTTGTACTTGCTGCAAAATATAAACTTGTACTTAGGTATAATCAATATTTCCTGTACGGTATTTGTACTAAGTATAATCAATATAAGTACAAGAATAAGAAATTTCCTATACATGTAGCTACTTGAACAATTCTGTAGTACTTAGTTCTTGTACTTAAATAAAGCAGCCTGCAGTTAAATAAAGACCAAAATTGTTTTACCATATGGGAGCAATTTAAGATAATTTTTATAAATATTCAATCAGTATATAGGGTGGAGAAGAGAAAGACTATTTATTGAAATAGAGAAATAAGAGAGGAAATCTATGAAAAGAGTAGATATTTTAAAATATTCAAGGGTAACAGTAGGTAGATGAAGATTTAAAAAATTATAGGAAAAATAGAAATGAACTTAACAAGTAAACAAGAAAGGCAAGGAAAGTGAAAGAAATTAGTTTGGCAAGGGAATAGTATAAAGACATGAAATATTTTTAGCTTTCATAAATTTAAAATTAAGAATAGGACAATTGGTCCAATTAAAATTTTATGAAAATTTAGTTTCAGATAAGGTGCTGTTAATTTGCTTCAATGTTTACTGAGAAAAGATTGACAATAGGTACTTTGGAGACTCAGTTCTTGTATGCATGTAACAAATATACTTACAGAATTTGAATTTGAGTGTAAAAAAATTAATAGATTATTGATGAGAAAATAGTTTGAGATAATCTTGATAATATTTATGTGGAATTTAGTGAGATATATAAAGGAGAAAAGATGATATTAAACATGGAAAAAAAATGAATAATGGTTTCAAAAGTTCTCCTTATAAAGAAAGAAGAAATGAATCAGGTACAATTGCCTATTATGCTAAATGAACTAAGAGACTATTGATCTGATTATAACCATCAGATTAAAAACTATAAATAGATATTTACAAATATACTAATATTTTATCCTTACCACTGCAATATTTAAAGCCTTATATTTAATAAAATAAAATAACTAAAAACATGATTACTTGGATTGATTATTCATGGTGACGAAGAAATCACAGAATATGTGATTTCTCTATTAATTATATTTTTATAAGTAATTGGTGTGTCTGCGTTTCAAATTTTATAATTGTTACCAGAGGGTTGTCACCCCGACTTTTATTATAATCACAGGATATATACTAAAAAAAATAATAATTTAGAATATTGAAAACGAAAATCGTCTGTCTCTTTAGGAAAAAAAGTTACAGCCTCTCAAAGTTATAAAAACCTATAAGATTTGTTTTAAAAAAAAAAAAAAAAAATTTTGAAAATCACAGGATATACTCTAAAAAATAATGAAGAATAGTGAAAGCTAAAATCGGCAGTCTTTAGGAAAAAGTTACAGCCTCTAAAAGTTAAAAATTTCCCATAGACTTTAAAAAAATTAGTGGGCCTTGTGCTCATTTTAGGGCCATCCTAGTTCAGGTTATGATAAGATTTGTTAATTCTACATAGATTTTCTCTGTGTATACCTAACAAAACTTGTCATAACCTGACTTAGAGGGCCTGAAATGAGACCTAACCTGTACGATCAATATTGAAAAGTCTATGGGATTTTTAACAACTTTGAGAGGCTGTAACTTTTTTTCCTAAAGAGAGGGACAATTCGTTTTCACTATTCTTCATTATTATTTTTTTAGAGTATATCCTGAGATTTTCTATAAAATCGGGAGTGACAACCCTCTGGGTAACAATTAACTCAATTTTACATATAAATTGTAAATATTTTAATTGAAAAAAAAAAATTAAAAATTTTTGAATTTTTTTACACAAGATACAATAAACCTAACCTAGATGGATCTAGTGGGCTAAACCTAACCTAGATAGATCTAGCCTATGTTGCCTAAATGTAGGCCTAACCTAGATTTCTATTATAAGTATAAAAATAAATAAAAAAAATATACAACTAATGAAATTAATATTGTACGGAGATGTAAATATGAAAACATGCTATGACCAATGGTTTCAAGCCCTGGGATCCTGCAGTTCCCGCGGTTGGATATCAAGCAATCCAGTGTTCCCAGCTAGGGATGCAGGGTTGCCAGATGGTATGCAGGACTTTTAGCCACAGATTAGGTAATATTTATCCAAAATATATATATATATATATATATATATATATATATAAATATATATATATATATATATATATATATATATATATATATATATATATATAAAGAGTAGAAAGAGTTATATATATATATATATATATATATATATATATATATATATATATATACATATATAAGATATATATATATATATATATATATAGTATATATATATATATATTATTATTATTATTATTATTGATATATTACATATATTATTATTATTGTATTATTATTATATATTATTAATATATTAGGATATTATTATTATTACATATATTATTACATATATATATATTATTATTATTATTATTATATTATATATATATATTATTATATTATTATTATTATTATATATTATATATATATATTATTATATTATATTATATTATTATTATTATTGTTAAACATATATTATATATATTATTATTATATATTATATATATTA
>JABUQX010143866.1:12500-25000 GCA_015478945.1 Trachelipus rathkii
AATGATGAATAAAAGGTTTGCTGATGGGATTGGAGGGATTGGAATGAATGGAACCCGAAAAAGGGTGACCTCTACTCCAAAAGTAGTAGATATAAAAAGAAAAAAAGATGAGAGAGTGAATGTGAAGATGGACGAGAAAGTGATGATGATGAACAAGGATGATGAGTTAAGTGATGTGAGTGAGGATGATGGGGATGGAGAGAAGGATGTAAATAAGGTGGTGAATGAGAAAAATGAGAAGAATGGGAAGAAAGAGAAAAAGGATAAAAAGAAGAAAAAGACTTCAAAGAATAGGAGGCATGACAGGAGAATGAAAATGAAAAGTAAGAGTATAGACTCATTATATAGTAGCTCAGAAGGAGACGAGGTGAATGTGGCTGAGGGGATTGAGACGGGATCTAGTTCTGAGTCTGATAGGAAGGTGAAAAGGAGTGTGCTGATTCGGGATATCCCAAAAATTAATAAGTTTAATGTGTATGGGACGAAAGAAGTTGAGGAGTTCTTTAGGGAATATGAGGGTTATTGTCGGGAGAAGTTTGATGAGAATAAGGTCTTTTGGGTGAAAGAGTTGGGCGAATTTTTAGAGGGGCGAATGTTGGATTTTTATAAGGCTGTCAGTGTGGGTGAGCCAAAGTATGAAGTGGTGAAAAAGAGAATAATGGACCAGGTTGTGAGAGTGAAAGGGGGAGTGAAGTATAGAAAGGTGAATGATTTTGATAAGGCTAGGCGTGGAAAGAATGAAAGGATCGATATGTATGCGCACCGATTGGAAACCTTGGCGAGAAAGAAGTTTGGGGATGATGATGTGGATGGGAATAAGAGATTGTTGAAGAAGTTTTTAGAGACTGTTCCGACCTCGGTGGCGGAGTATGTAAATTTGCGAAGGAAAGAGAAAATGAGATGGGCAGGAGAGCGATTGACCTGGGAAGATGTTTTGGAAATCGTAGAAGATAGGGAGTTTGAAGGAGAGCGAGAGGAGAATGAACGACGAGAAGTGTATAGTGGTAGGGGAATGAATGCAATGAGAGGGTTCCAACCACCCCAGTATAGATCATATAGAGATGCCTTCTAAAAGCAAACCCATACGAAGTGATGGTAAAATTTATGGAAGATTTTTATGGGTTTGGAGGTGATGAAAGACAGGTGTATGCAGGAGGTATGAATAATAATGTGGGTCGTCAAGTAGGTGGAAATGTGAATGTAAGAGGGACTGGTGCCTATAATCAAGGTCAAGGGATTAGAAATCGAGAATGTCGAGTGGAATAGAGATGTGAAGTGTTTCGTGTGGGAAAATGGGTCATATGATTTTCGAAATGTAGATGGCAACTGGTGCTTGTTTTTAGCTGTTGGGCAAGGGGGTCATTTGGGCCATGAACTGCAATGGACCCGCAGAGGGCTGGGCGTAGGAGGTGCGGAGGTGTAGACTATTGCGGATTAGCCACCCTGAAAGTAAGAGTGAGGCAACCGGTATGTGGGAACTGTAGTATTGAGGGGCATTTTTCGAGGATGTGTAGGTCCCCTAGAAATACTTGTATGAAATGTGGGAAAATAGGGCATGTGGCTGGAATGTGTTGGAGTGTGAGGCAACCAGGAGGGGGAGGTCAGGTTAATCCTGGTGTGCTAGGTATTGGTAATGGTGGTAGTAGTCCAGTTCAATCGGTTAGTAGTCAGGCTGTTGGTATTAATAGGAATGTAAACGTGAGTGAGGCAGGGGTGAACACTGTAAATAATCAGGTAAGGATAATCAATCCGGGAAACGAGTTGCCATGAGGGTTGCAGCTGGTGAACCCTCAGGTGGGATTGGGTCGTCACAGATAGGGGATGTAAGTGTCGATGTGTTTTCGGTTGGTCCTGTGAATGAATGTATGAGTATTAAGGTTTATTGTGGAGGTATTGAGGTCCGAGCTTTGATTGATACTGGGTGTATGGTTAGTGTTGTGTATAAAGGAGCATATGATAGGATGAAATAAGGGAAGATCAGAAAGAAGTAGGTAGGGGGCATATTAAGGGGATTAGTAATATGATGGTACCGGTGGAAATTAAATTTAGAGAGAGCGTTAAGATTGGAGGAATAGGCATGGAGGAGAGTGAGTTTTATGTGATTGATAGTAGGAACGAGAAGTATGATGTGTTATTGGGGTATAAGTTTTTGAGTGTGAATGGGATAGTTATTCATCCTGATCGAAGGATGATAGAGAAGAAGGTGAATAAGGATGGGAAATGTCAGATGTATGTGAATGAGTTAGGGAATGTAGATGTGAAATTGGTGAAAGGCGTGGAAGTGTTTGCTTTAGAGGATAGGGCCTTGAAGACGGATGAAGTAGTAAGTGTGAAAGTAGGTTGGAATACGAATGTGGGTGTGGATGAAAACCAGAATAGCATGTTTCTGGTGGATGGTTATGATGCGAGGTATAGGGTGAAAAGGGTTGCACATGTATTCGATGGTATAATAGATTTGAATAATCCTAGGGTATGTATGCAGAAGGTGCCTGATGTGAAAAAGAAGAGAGTGAGAGGTATAAGGGTTGGTGATGTAGTTGGTAGTTTGTATTCTGTTTTGATTGTAGAGAATTTGAGAGAATAAATGTTGTGTGTTTGCAGGTAATATTGAGAAGAAGGAATGGGTATATGATGAAATGGTTGACAAAGTGCGATTGCCAGAAGGTTTGAATGAAGTAAGGAGACAAAAGATTGTACGAATGTTGTGGGAAAGGAGGAAAGCGCTGAGCAAAGGCGATGAGGATATTGGGGATGCAAATTGCCGGCATTTCGTATAGTGTTATCGGAGTGGCACCTCATATACCAGCCTCGTCACTTTCCTCCCCCGTTGCGAATGAGATTAAAGAGCAGTGTGAAGAGTTAGAGTGAATAGGTATGTTGGAAGAAAGTGTGAGTCCGTGGAATAGTCCGATTGTGCCTGTGCGAAAGCCTGATGGACGATTGAGGTTATGTATTGATTATCGTAAGGTGAATGAAAAGACTGTGAAAGATAGGTTCCCTATGTGTGTAGTGTCAGAATGTGTGCATAGTATGTATGGGATGAAAGCTTGAAAATGGATCTGGTGCAATTATCAGATGCCAGTGGAAGAGGATAGTAGGTGTGTGACTGCCTTTTCGACTGCAAAGCGGCATTATCAGTTTAGGAATTTGAGCTTTGGGTTAGCCAATGCTCCGGCAGCGTTTCAGAGGGCGATGAATGTGGTTATGAATGATTTTCCCAGTAAGAATGTGATGGTGTTTATAGATGACATATTAGTGATGACTGAGACTTTCCCTGAGCATTTGAAGTTAGTGAATGATGTGTTGAAAAAATTGGAGGATGTGGGTATAAAAGTAAAGGTTGAGAAATGTGAATGGTTTGCGGATGAAGTTGAATTCTTGGGACACAAGGTAAGTGCAACTGGGTTAAAGAAAGCGGAGAAGTTTGTTGAAAAAGTTAGGAATTTTCCTAGACCTAGGAATGTTAGAGAGCTGAGAGGATTTTTAGGTTTGGTAGAGTTTGGAAGGAAGTTTATGAAAGATTGTTCGGGAGTGATGAAACCTTTGACTGAATGGACTGGGAAAAAGAAGAGTACAATTGTGAAGTGGAATGATAGAATGAATGAAGCGTTTGAAAAGTTGAAAGCTGAAGTCGCGAAAGATGTAGAGCTGGCTTATCCGGATTATAGTGAGGATGCTAAACCTTTGGAAGTGTATACGGATGCAAGTGGGTATTGTATGGGAGGTTGTTTAATGCAAGAACAGGTGATTGATGGGATTGAAAGAAAACGAGTGATTGCGTATGTTTCGAAAGCGTTTAGTATGACGGAGCGAAAGTATTCTACGATTGAAAGAGAGTTGGCTGCTTTGAGGTTTTGTTTGAAGTCGTTGCGTCCGTTTTTGTATGGGATTAAGTTTGTTGTGCGAACGGATCACCAACCCTTGGTGTATTTGCAGAGAATGAGGATAGTTGATAGTCGGCTTGCGGTTGAGTATGTGCCGGGTGAAAGGAATGAGATTGCTGATTTGATGTCGAGAATGCCTGGGAGTGAGAGTATGAATGAAAAGGTAGTAATAGACCCAGAATATTTGCCTAAGGGATTAATGAAGGGAAAGGAAAGTCAGGGTGGGGGTGATTCTATGTTTGAAAGTGTGTTGTATGGGTTACAAGATTTAGCTAGCGATAGGTTGGTTTTGAGAGTGCCTGAGAGTATAGAAGAATTGCGGAGGGAAGTTATGACTGAGGTATGTAAGAAACCCGAGCAGATAGGGATTAGGAAGGTGAAATATTTTATGAAGGAGTTAAAGGCTATGTGTAATGTAGGTGTGCTTCCGGTGCAAGAGGTATTGATTGTTGTGAGTAAGTTGTTTAAGATAGTTGTATGTGTGCATTATGGTGGCGAGAGACCGGTTTTGTATAGGAGTGAGGGTGTAAGTGGTGCAAAAGTGGGCGAGCTTCATTTACAGTGTTTAAGTGGCGTACATTACAATTGGGTAATTGAGAAAAAGAGTTATGATAGGAAGTATGTGTTGGAATCGGAGTTGGAGGAGTGTCTGTTAGAAGGTGATGAGGATGTGAAAATGATTTGTCCAGGTGAAATCGAAGAGGTAGTGTATTGCGAGCATGGGATAAGTGGAAGAATGGAGGTGAAAGTGCAGGTGAATGGGAGAGTATTTTGTGGACTGATTG
The DNA here is from genome assembly GCA_015478945.1 of Trachelipus rathkii. Lineage (NCBI taxonomy): Eukaryota > Metazoa > Arthropoda > Malacostraca > Isopoda > Trachelipodidae > Trachelipus > Trachelipus rathkii. Next base: position 17,170 of record JABUQX010143866.1, read on the forward strand.
ATACTGGGGCTCAGATTTCTTTAGTGAACGCATCTGTGGTACGAGAGATTGAGCGAGTGACGTGGCAGATAGAGAGGAGGAGTACGAATGTGAAGATCAAAGGGATTGGGTCAGGTGATTTTGTTGCTTTTGAAGAGGTTTTGTTAAAAGTAGAAATAGGAACGCTAGGGGAAGTTGAACATAGGTTTGTTGTGCTGGACGAGGAGCGAATGCCGTATTGTTTTTTGTTTGGGATTGACTTTTTGAGGATGAATGGGTTGTCCGTAGATGTAGGGAATGAAAGGTTGTTGAAGGGAAGTCGAGAGATTGTTAGAATGCAGAAGGAGAATGTGTGTGTTGTTGATTTTGTTGGCATGGTGAGAGTTGGTGTGGGGGATGAAGAATTGTTAAGCATGAAAGATATCGAGGTAATGCAAGAGGAATGTCCTATGGTCTGTGAGCTGAGAAAATGTATTTTGTTGGGTAAAGAAGTGTGTAGGTGGGACCAGTTGATAGAAGATTTTAGGGTATTTGCGAAAAGGTTTGTGGTATGTGCTAATGTGGTTTATTATATTAGGAAAGTACGAGAGGATGATTTGTATGTACCAGTGTTTTCTGTAGTTGGAACGGTAGGGATGGCGTTAGTGATTCACCGTAGGTTTGGTCACATGGGGAAGTTTAAATTGTGGGAATGTATGAAAGAGCGAGTGTTTAACCCTTGGTTAAGGAAGATAGTGAATGATGTTGCAACTACTTGTGAGGAATGTCAGAAAGGAAAGTATCAGAGAATGTATGTGAAACCCCCTGTGTTACGAATGGATGTGAATGAACCTTTTGAGTTAGTAGTGATTGATTGTGTTTCGTTGCCAGTGACTGCGAGTGGTTATGTAGGAATGGTGGTGATGGTGGATCACAAAAGTAAGTTTGTGTATGCTGTGCCGGTGAAGAATAAGACTAGTGTGAATGTGGCTAGGGTGGTAAGAGAAGTTTTGTTGCCGATGTGTGTATGTAAACCGAAGCGAATGTTGAGTGATAATGGACCGGAGTTTGTAGGGCAGGCGTTTGAGCAAATGTTGAGTGATTGGGGCATTGAACATGTGAGAACGACGCCATATATGCCTAGTTCGAATGGGTTAGCGGAGAGAACGATTCGAACGTTGAGTGAGATGTTACGAATGATGAGTGAAAGAGAGAATGATTGGGATTATTGGTTAGGAAGAGTGTTGTGGGCTTATAATATGACTGTGCATAGAGCAACTGGTATGTCTCCTTGTATGTATGTGATGAATTTTGAGAAGTTTGTGAAACCTAGATTGGGGTTGCCTGAAAGTGATAGGGATGTTTGGAGAAAGGGTAGTTTAAAGTTTGCCAGTTTTAAGGTCGGGGATAAGGTTTTAAAGGAAGTGATTGAGAAAGGTCGGTTGAATGTGAGTAAGATGAGAGAAAAGTTTGAAGGGCCGTATGTTGTGAAAAGGGTTATGTCTAATGGGGTTAGTTATGTGTTAGAAAGTGAGAACGATGGTAGTACGAATGAGTTTAGGGCCCATCAAGTACAGTTGAGGCCGTGGAGAGAACCCCCTGGTTATCTAAAGATTCATCCTGTATATAAGTTTCTGGTGAATGAGGATGACTTGAATGAGAATGGGGATATAGTGGATGATTTGTGGTTAAAGGGGAAAGAATTAGTGTTGGTGGAAGAGATACAGAAAAAGAAGCGCAAAAGCGGAATGTCGGGTAATGTGAATAGATTAAAGGTGTTGTTTAACGATGATAATGAGAATGATGAGTATTTTTCAGGATTTTGGTGGGATAATGGGAGTAATGAGCAGAGTTTAAGGAAAAGTACGTATACTGTGTGTAAGTTTCCGTTAGATGAAAGTGAGAGTGTGTTGGCAGGATTGAGAGATATTAGAGATAGGAGTGTGCATATGGAAGTGGATGATTTGAGTAAATTCTGTGTGGAATTGGATGAGGTAGTGAATGTTATAAAGGCGAATGCAAGAATGCGAGAGATTGATAAAGAGATTGCCGAGATGTCTGAGCGGTTACCTGGGAAAGGAAGTGTGAATGAAGTAGTGGAGGTAAGCGATGAAAGAGAGGAAGGTGGTGAGAATAAACCAAGTGAACAAGTGATGGAATATGAGAAACCGTATACTAGGAGTAGAGGTGTTGTAAAAGAGTATGATTGGGTGATGACAACGGCGTTATAAATGGATAGTGATTGTTGGGGTTAGAATTATGAGACAAACTTAGGTAGGAGGGATGTGGTAGTTTGGTTATTTAGTTCTGTTGTCTCATAATTCTTTTTGTCTGTTTTTTAGGTACAGCATGAAAGATGGAAAGATGAGAAAGAAACTGAAGATTGAACGTCCACGAACAAGGAAATTTCCCGGAGATGCAGTGCTTATTTTATTGGGGTGAGAAGTAAGGGGGAATTAGTTTTTAATTTTTTATTTATTAATAAGTGATAAGTTTAATTAATAAGTAAAATAATGTAATTCGTTTTAATATTTTCCAGTCAAACTAAAGCCAAAGCCAGCTTATAATTGATTATATTTGATTTGTTTGATTTTTGAATAATGCATTAATTGCTTATTGAGAAATGAATAGTGAATGGTGAATAATTAGTGGATTATTGAATTAATAAAAGAGGATATCGTTTGGATAGACTGAATTTGGATGTTCTCAAGGGATTTGCTGTTTTTGGATGAGGATCTTTCCTTTGTATTTCTATGGTAAGGGTGATTTTCATTTACTTATATTTTTCTAATGGATACTTGAATTTTTTTTATTATTTTTTTTTGTTATTATCATGGTTGATTAATAGTAGGTTTCTGTTTTCTTGTCTTCTAGAGTCAGAGTATTGGTCTTGAGGTTCGAGGTTCAAGGGGACGCTTAGACAGTAGTAGTTGGGAAACAAGGTTAAAAAACTGGCTACTAACATTGGCCAGGTACTTTTTTTTTGTATTTTATTTATTTTTGATTTATTAAATAATTTTAATTTAGAGGACAACGTGCCATGCATATGATGAATGTAATAAAGTAGAAAGAAAGATAGCACAGAGTTATATAGATATGTTGAAATGATAACTAGTTGTATAAGTTAGGACGTAGGATTTAATATGTTATTTGTTCATTTATATATTTAGGCACCCTTAATCTGTACTCCCGTTGATCTGCTTTAATCGATGAATCTCCGTTGTTTATATATTGCACAACCATTCTGTCATCACTCTTACACTGCTCTCTTTCCTTCTTCTTTTTATCTCTCTCTAATGCTTCTTCATTCTTCCAGATATTCATACAGTCCTCTTTTATTCCCATCTTCTTTGTCAAGCTATCTGCTATTTGCTCTTTTCCATTTATCCAGCACACGTCATCAATTATTCCTTCTTTTAACAATTCCTTTATAACAGCTAAGTCAACTCTCAATCTTCTGCTCTGGACATTCGTATGTGATTTCACAGCTCCTTCTAATGATTTGCTATCTGAAAAACCAATCAGTCTCATATGTACCTCCCCTGTTAATTCCTCCCATAATTTTCTAACATATATTCCCATTTCCAATCCATCACACAACCCCATCGCCTCGGCCTCTAATGGCGATCTTACAACTCTGGCATAACCTTAGACTTGCTATGATTGGCACCTTTTTTCCATAACTATCCTCTATAATAACTATATATCCTATTTGCGAGATTCTCCCGTACCCAATCCATTAAAGGATGCATCCGCAAACTTTACATCCAAATCTCCTTTTAGTGTCCCTACTCTGAGATGTTTATCTTTTAAATTTTGTTTTATCCATGATTTTATTAGTTTACATCCGCTGTTGTTCCGTTCTTCATTTTCTTTCCCAAAACACTCTTGGAAAGAAACCTCAGGTCTTGTTTGTTGTCCCAACCAATTTAATTGTCCCACCCCTGATCTATATTCTGTTTTTTCTCTCATCTAACACCCTATCCCCCTTGCAGTGGCGTAACTAAGAGTCATAGGGCCCCCCCGCCAAAGTGGAAATGGGGCCCCCTTGCACCCTATATATATATTATATATATATATATATATATTATATTATATTATTATTATATATATATATATATATATATATATTATATATATATATATATATATATATTTATATATATATATATATATATATATTATTATATATATATATATATAAAGAAGATATATATATATATATATATATATATATATATATATATATATATATATATATATATATATATATATATATATATATATATATATATATATATTTTTATATTTATTTATATATTTATATATATATATATATATATATATATATATATATATATATATATATATATATATATATATATATATATATATATATATATATATATATATATATTTTATTTTATATTTATTAAATTATTATTTTTTTGGTGAAATTATATATTTGCATAAAAAAGTAATGACATTTTTGGAAACAGTATGTAAAAATGAGTATAAATGTTCTTTAAAAGGGAAAAACATGTATTAAAGACTTTTCACTTTTTTGTATAAAAATTTAATCAAATTCTCAAAAACATCTTTTTACATTCTGCTTCCAAATGTATTATTACTATTTTTACTTAAATATCTAATTTCCCCCTCCTCCAAAAAATGAGTATCAATCTAGTTAATTGATATATATATATATATATATATATATATATATATATATATATATATATATATATATATATATATATATATATATATATATATATATATATATATATATATATATATATATAAGAAATTAATAGAATAAGAATGTTAACTTACAAAAATTCGTGAATATCTGTTGTCAAAATATTCGAAAGGATGAATGCTTTATAGTTCACCAAAACGTCTTTGGCTCATTGCTATGAATTTATTAACCACTTCTATCAGATCAAGAGTACGACAAGTTTCATTTTCAATGCTTAATAAAGCCAATGAACTTAGCCTTGCTTGTGTCATATTGTTCCTTAAAAAAGTTTTTATTAACTTGAGCTTTGAAAACGACCTTTCAGCTGTTGCAGATGTTACTGGTAACGTCAAATACAACTGAACTGCTGTACACAAGTCTGGTAAGCTACTTGCTAAGCAGCTATTTCCTACGAATAAAAAGTTTGCTAAATCTTTAATAGTTACCATATTTTTCATTTTCATTTCTGTAGTCATTAATGCTTTGAAGGTGATTAATTGTTCAATTAAACCGAATGATAAATCTAAATCGTATTTTTCTACCAATTTTGTAGTCTTTTCTTGTAACTTTTCATTTCGTAGCTTTGCTATTGCTGCAGGAGCAAGAAATGAAAATAACTCATTAACATTGTTCATGCTAATGAAACGAGTAGTTATCTGTTCATTTAATATATCAAGAGATTTATTGAAACCCTTATTCTAAAGGCTTTCAATGGGTCTTCAATTCTTTCATAAGATAAAAGCTCATCAAAAACTTTTTAATCTGTATTTGACGTCTGGAAGTAATTTTTACTTCAATTTTAATGATGTGCTAACTCCGTAGCTTCTCTCACTACATCTTCAAATTTGTGTCTTAGCTCACATAAGCTTGATTTTGCTTGTCCCAATAGGTGAGTTGCTTTCTGAAGATCTGTATTTGGACTTTGCAATATTTTTGAGACAACATTGATGCTTTCCAATACTTTACTTTGAAACACAAGACAGAGAATAAACTCAAAATTTTCTAACTGTTTCCTGAGACCAAGGGCTTCGTTTCTTTCACTTGACTTCTTACTCATAAATATCACTTGAGATAAGAACTGCGAAATACTTTTGAAATTGTTTTTTATTACTAGTAAGGAATCATACTTGGATGACCACCTAGTTGGACACAATTTCTTTAGTGTTTTAATGATGCATTCGTTATTTGTTGAACAGCTGTTAATTCCTTGCCACCGAGCTGTACTAGAAATAAACATTTACTTTTTTCAGTTTGTCCTAAAATTTTTGATGAGCCATTATATCGTTTACAGAATCATTAAGAACTAAATTTAAATTATGAGCTGCACAATGAATGTATTCTGCATTTGGAACAATTTTCTTTATACGAGCCTGAAGTCCTGAATATTTCCCTCGCATATTTGCTGCTCCATCATAGCCTTGACCTCTGCATTTTGCTGCTCCATTTTGTTATCTAATACCTTAATTATTTGTTTTTCAAAGTTTTCGGCACTGTGCTCTGTTATGTTATAAAAACCCACAAATTTTTCTTCAATTATAAAATTTCCTATATTTGGTTGGCTTAAGTCTATTTTTACATACCTGATCACTACACTTAATTGATCTTGCTTTGAAATATCAGTGGTAGTATCTACAATAAGAGAGAAAAAAGGCTGCTTTCTCATATCCCAAATAATTTTCTCGAGCACACTAGCATTTAATAGAGATATTATTTCATTTTGAATCTTTGGACTAAGGTATTTAATTTTGTTTTCGTTTGATAAATGTGCTTTAAGTAACGGATCATATCGGGATAGCATGTCAATAATATTCAAAAAGTTGCCACTATGCTCCCCTCTCTCTTTTACACTCTCACGGTGACCTCGGAAAGGAAGCTGACACAGTGCTAATGTCCTGGTTACATCAAAAATACGAATAAATATTGCTTTCCATTTATCACGATCTTCATTCATCAAAATGGGTAAGGTTTGATTATTTTTCCATGCATTGTAAATTAAGCACGCTCGTAAATGAGACGTACTTGCTTCATGAACCTTAATTTTTTTACTGAGGCCTTGCCAATTATTCATTCGTCCATCATGCCAAGCATTATGAGATTTGCATATATCACTGGAATCATTTGTTTCATCACCAAACAACCAGCATGGTTCGCAATAAACTCCATTGAGGGTAGGAGAATACCATAGCCAAAATTGTTCTATTTTTGCCCTACTCTAGTATACATATAATAATATTCGCTGCTGAAAGATCTGTTGCTTTCACTGTCTTTTGGAAATGGTCCGTATGGTTTGCATGATTTCTCTAAAAGTATTTTCTGCTTTGTGCTATTGTCTAATTTTTCTGGATATTTGCCTCTATCGGTACAAGCACATACAATTTCACTTTCATCAGCAGAAAATCCTACTTTTTCTGGCTCGACTGTAGGCTTTTCTAATAGGTTAATACATTTATCACTGTTACTGTTAGATGCAACAATATGAATAATAGAATCGTCATATTCACTTAAATCACTCTCTTTCTCTTTATCAAGCCAATCACTTTTTCTCAAATCATTTTCGCTCTTTTTAAACAAAGAATCAATTTTAATAAGTTTTTTAGCCTCTAATTCTCTATTCAATTTTAATTTCCTTTTTTGAGAACCACTCAAATAACGAACTCCCTTTGACTGTGACATTTTTGAAAATAGGCAAGATTTTACAGTACAGATCAACACTGTAGTGACTGTGTAATATTACAACTATAATTCTGTTACATTATAGGCCTATATAATAGAATATATATATATATATATATATATATATAGTATATATATATATATATATATATATATATATATATATATATATATATATATATATATATATATATATATATCAGAGCTGGGCGTTGCGCCACTGAGTTGCGCCTATGCGCCTATGGCGCACTATCAATTTGTAGGCGCAAAGGCGCATAGGCGCAACAATTTTTAAAAAGGCGGACTAAGCAAAGGCGCACAGTCAATTCTCATAGTCATGCCTATGAACAGGAGAAAGCATTTTTACCCTTAAAAGTTAGAACTTAGAAGCTTGGCAAAACTTGTATCATTTTAAAAACCAGTGTAAAACTTATATATATATATATATATATATATATA
>JABUQX010143866.1:37500-40439 GCA_015478945.1 Trachelipus rathkii
TATATATATATATATATATATATATATATATATATATATATATATAAAATTATATATTATATATATATATATATATTTATTGTATATATAAATATATATATATATATATATATATATATATATATATATATATATATATATATATATATATATATATATATATATATATATATATATATATATATATATATATATATATATATAAGGAGGGTATTTATGTTGTTGCCTGTGGTAATGTATAGTAGTAGTGACACTATGGTCTGGAATAAGAGGTATAGATCTAAAGTACAATATGTTCAGATGGACAATCTTAGGGGCGTGTTAGGTGTGAGAAGAATTGATAAAATAAGGAATGAACGTATTAGAGAGTTGTGTGGTGTGAAGAAATAAATAAATGAGAGAATCAATGAAAGTACATTGCGATGGTTTGGTCATGTGGAAAGGATGGATGATAGTATGTTGGTTAAGCAGATGTAAAGTGGTGAGTGTGCTGGGAATCGACCGGCTGGGAGACCAGAAAGAAAGTGGATTGAATCAGTAAAGGGATACCTAGGAGAGGAATGTGAGCTTGGCAGAGGCGAGAAGAAAAGTGCATAATAGGAGTGAATGGCGGGGTTTTGTGAGGGGTATGGTTGTGGCCCACCTGGGCCAAGGGATGAACCCCACATTGTTGAGATGCCATCGTGAGGGTCCGTCAGGGTCCCCTGAAACTCTAGGATGGATTTTTTGACTGGGACGAGCTCTCACTAAAAGGTATAAAGGGGCTGAAAGACTGGGCTTTCTTTTCGACTTTCGTCATATTCTTCTACTACTTTTCTGTTTCCAATGCATGCTACGCACCTTACCCCCAGTCTTGGAGGAGAGAAGGTGGGTGATGATGATTATATATATATATATATATATATATATATATATATTGCATATATATATATAGAGAGTATATGTAAATATATATATATATATATATATATATATATATATATATATATATATATATATATATATATATATATATATATTTTTATATATATATATATATATATATATATATATATATATATATATATATATATATATATATATATATATATATATATATATATATATATATATATATATATATATATAATAAGTGATTATAAAATACTCTACCGCGGAGCATCCGCACATTTTTTTCAAGATCCGCATCCGCATCCGAGCTTTGCCCTGTGATATTTATTGTCGAGATTTGATAAAGAATTTTATAATAAAATACTTAAGATGAATCTGAACGCAAACTTTAAATGAGAGACATGGGACTCGACTCAACTGCTGTGTAATTAAGACTCATGATTTCGCAGCATGAAGTTCATAATAATTTGAGTCAACAGAGTCACATGAGATTAGGGATGCCAAAAACATCGGCGCCTCAGCTTCTGTCTCCGAATAATACCATTAATCTCAACGGTAAAATGAAGCATTTTGAACCATCTTCAAAATGAAAATGACGGCTTAAAAAGAATGAAAGATGTAATAAAATTAGAGCTAGAAAAACGTTTTGGTTCTGTGGAAATTAATGACCTTCATACTATTGAAACTTACTTAGATCCCCGTTAAAAAGGCAAGTTTTTTTGTAACACAATATTAGGACAAGTTAAAGTCGTTACTTTGTGTTGCAGTTGAAAACTTCAATCCGAACAGTCTGTTAATTCGCCACCCATTAAAAGGAAAACCAATCTACAGAACCAGCACCTAGAAGTAATCAATAACAGATTCCCTGGTATAATTTCTACAGTCCGGTAGTGATGAAGAAACACGCATTACCAAAAGATGTAGTGAAAATGATTGAAAACTATCACCAAGAAAAACGACAAGATACAAATGATGATCCTTAGTTGGTGGAAAGTTAAGCAAAATGTTTAACCATGCTTGAGTAACTATAGGAAATACTTGGCCTGTCCCCCAAGTAGTGTTCCATTGAGAGTATTTAGCAATGCTGGACTAATATATACCAAAAGAGAAACAGGCTCTCAGCAGAAAAGGCAGAAAAATTAATGTTTCTCAAGCACAACCTTCATATATTTGAATTTCAATACTAGTGCAAAAAGTATATAATCCATTGTAATATTCTTTCATTAAGGTCGGAGGTTGCGAAAGAGGTTGGTGGGGTGTGCATTTGAGTTGGGTCCCTGTCCCACACCCTGGTAACAATTATATTAATAGATTGTGGCTAATCCTGGTGAGGGGAATATATATATATATATATATATATATATATATATATATATATATATATATATATATATATATATATATATATATATATATACATATTATTATTTATATATATATATAGTACTACACATATATATATATATATATCAAACATCAGCATTCGCGGATGTTAAAATCAAACACCGCATCCGCGGATGCGAAAAATATGACACTGCGCATCATCATTATATATATATATATATATATATATATATATATATATATATATATATATATATATATATATATATATATATATTTTTTTATTTATATATTTATATATATATATATATATATATATATATATATATATATATATATATATATAGGATATTTTTTTTAAAAAAAAAGTGAAATATTGATAAATTTTTTTCAACTCGTCCGATTAACATCAAGTTCAGGGCTTGTATATTAAAAAGTAAGATACACCTTTTACTTAGATAATTGTTTTGTATACTCAAAGAAAGAAAATTTCAAAATTTCCCAAAAAATTTTGTTGAAAATTTGTTCAAGAAAAATCCCAAACTACTGCATATACAAAGAAATTATCTAAGTAAAATTGTGCATCTCCTAAGACTGCATATGCTCTGACAATTTCATCCAGATCGCACATGAAAGAGAAAAGTTATCCTAATTTCTTTTTCATTTTAAAAACTAAATGAAGTGGGTTTTGAATTTTTACATTG
>JABUQX010143867.1:0-10137 GCA_015478945.1 Trachelipus rathkii
TTTCGTGCGCCCTTCAATATATATATATATATATATATATATATATATATATACTTAACTATATATATATATATATATATATATCACAACAAGGATCTAAGATCGGCGCCCGTTCCAAGTCCCGGATAAAAGAGGAGGATTGCTTCGACAGGCCTAGCAAGCCGGCAGCATAAAAAGCTCGTGAAACTAATGTTGTGCCTCGCATTAAGTTACAGACTTTTCGGTAACCGACCTGGCGAGTTCAAGGACTACGGAAAAGGACTATCACTATAAAATAGCTACTATAAACGCGAGCACCTTCTCTGGAAAAGAGGAGGAGGCTGTAGAGCTGATGATGGAGAGGAGTCTGGATATCTTGGGTGTGTGTGAGGTGAGGTATAAAGGAGAGGGAGTGAAAAAATGACACCAGAAACATATAAATAAATGTGTAATAGAAACAGTATTAGTAAACAAGAGAATTATGGCCATGACGGTGAAAGGTGGAGAGTCAAAGTTGATTGAGTATTATACAGGTCTATGCGCCGCATCAGGGAAGACCTACGGAGGAGAAGATAGTTTATGGAAACCCTGCAGGATGTATATGATGGAAGGAGAGGAGGACACATAATAATTATGGGAGATATGAATGCTCATGTAGGAGGGAGGAGAGAAGGGGAGGAAGCAGCTGTGAGGGCATTCGGAATTGGAGAAAGAAATATAGAGGAAGAGAGACTAGTTGACTTTGCCATAAGAAATAGTGTAGCGATCATGAGCACCTTCTTTAAACATGGGGAGAGTAAAAAGTGGACATGGTACAGGTGGAATTCAGAAAACCAGGAATACATGGAAAAATCAATGGTAAATCTAATGATCTGTAATGATAAGAGGCTGTTCATGGATGCTAAAAGCATACAATCAGTGTCTCTGGATTCGGACCACAGACTTGTGGTGGGAAGATAAGATGGAAACAAAGGAAGAAACCGAAGAATGTAACCAGAGAACGATACTGTTTTGAAAAATTAAAGGATGAAAACACAAGAAAAGATTTCAACAACAGACTAGTTAGAAAATATGAAGAAATTTCAGGAACTGTGGAACGAGCAAAGGAAGGTTGGAGAAATTTCAGAGAAGGTGTGGATCAGGTTGCACGAGAAGTGATTGAAACAAAAAAGATAAATAGTGGAAAAAGGAAATAGACGGTTTGGTGGAATGAGGAAGTCAAAGACGTAGTAAAAAAAAAAACAAGAAATACCGTTTGTTAATAAGAGCAAGGACAGAGAAAAATTAATATGACATGTTCTGGCAGAATCTGGAGGCTGAAGTAGTAAAGACAGAAACATCGACTTTTCATGGGAAAGGATAAGAGGAGAATTGGAGAGGAAGACATGAGGAGCACTAGGAAGTTGATATATGGAATGGCTAAGAGGTTAAGAGCAGGATGAATATTTGTGGGCATGATATTCTGTTTGTGTTTCAGAACTCATGAGGATATGTGATGAAGTGAAGAATCGAGGAGATATGGAATAATATTTTGATGAATTATTAAATGTGGAGGACTACGAATTCAGAGGAGGAGAACCCACAAATGGAACACCGAGAGCTGGAAGACTTGGAATGTTATGGCGAGGAGTAGGACAGATTATAAGGCATAAAAATGGAAAGAGCCTATGTGAGTAGATTGAATAACAGAAACTATTCAAAACCGAGGTAGAAGAGTATGGACATCAGTTCAAAATAGAGCTTATAAACTGTATATGAAGGGAGGAGAACATAAAATCAGATTGGAGAAAAGCAGTGATGTGCCTAATACATAAAAAGGAGATAGAAGAGAATGTCAGAACTACAGAGGAATGGTGTAGCTATTTAGCGCATATAAAATATACGAGAGGATAATAGAGAAAAGATTCCGGAGAGAATAAGAGGGAAAGATCGGAGTGGCAGCACCACGGATTCAGGCTAAATAGAAGTGTAATTGACGTGATATTCTCTTTAAAAATGATTGTGAAGAGCAGAACATAGAATGGAATAAGATAGCATATATCGCATTTATAAATAAGCTTTTGATAGAATACAAAAAGAGAGATTGTGGAGTAATAGAGGATCCTGCATATGGAATAAATAAGAAGCTGATAAGGATAATAAGGAATATGTATGAAAACCTCATAAACACGGTTAGAAGAGAGATAGGAAGGGAGAAATGGTTTGAAACGAAGACTGGAGTAAGGCAGGGTAGTGTGCTGTCTCCTTTACTCTTTGCGTTACATCTGGAGAAGAAGATAAAGAAGAAGAGGATATGAGTGAAGAGGATAGGGAATACACAACTTTGTATACGCGGACGACGAGGCTGTGGTGACAAAGGAACAACGTGAGCTACAAGCTGATGTGACTTCTTGGAATGAAATTATGAAGGGATGGGGAATGAAAATAAACAGGGAGAAGACGGAGATAATGGCAATGTCGAGACAGGGAGAACAAGCGGAAATATGGATAGAGGATATACAGTTGAAGCAGGCCAGTAGATTTAAATATCTAGGAGTTATATTTAATGAGAAAGGTTAGATAGATTCAGAACTGAGGGAAAGAATAACGAAATACTCAAAGAATGTGGGAATGTTGTACCCGTTGATGACGCAGAGAGCAGTTCCGGTAGGGGTAAAGTAACAATATATACAACCATCCTACGACCAATATTATTATACGGGTCGGAATGTTGGGCACTTAACACGACAAGGTCATAATGCTGTTACACTTAAATATCCCTCTTTTACTTAAGTGTAACAGCATTAAGTAGGACCTTGTTACTCAGAGCTTTTCAATTGACCTCCACTTACAACTTAATGCATAGAGAATTTGAATTTTTGTTAAAATTTTTCGGTTCCAACCTCTTCCCCCATTCCCATATATATAAATACATTAATGGTTTTCTGAAATCTGAATTGAACCCAAATCTCCGGATTTCCACAGCTCCAAAATTAAAACTATATTTCTCCTTACCTTTTTATGAACATATAAACATTAAATTACTTAAGGACATTTCTCACGTCTTACTGAATAGTTTCCCTCAACTCAACATTAACCTAATCCTTAACTCCTTCTTTAAAATAGCTTCATTTTGTAATCATAAAGATAAAACACCTAACGCGCTTCGTTCCTCTGTCATTTATAAATTTAAATGTGACGACTGTGACGCCGTCTATGTTGGCAGCACTTTGCGCCAACTCAAAGTAAGGGTGGACGAACATAGGGGTGTTTCATCACGTACTAATTCTTTACTTAATTCTCCTTCACATTCTGCAATAAGAGCTCATGCACACACACACACACTCGATCACACTTTCAATTATACAAATTTTTCCATATTATCACAAACAAAATTACTAACCAACCTACACATTTTAGAACATTTATATATCGCTAATATCAAACCTTCACTTAATAGCGACAGTGGCCCTTTCAGATTACAACTGTTTTAACCAAGGAGATGGGAATCTCGATAGATTTGCACCAGGTACATACAATACCCATTTCTAGTTAAGTAGTAAGTGTCTTGTGTCATCCGGAGTTGAGGAGAAGTAATTTGTTATAGTTTTTAAAGTTACCCCTTGTTGTTAAATGTATAATCCGTCTTTGTTTAATTGTTATTTATATACATTTTCCATGTTTGTCCTGGGAGATTAAGCCTCCGGTTTTGTTCACTATTTGCAATGTTTATAATACCTACATGCTAAATTGTTAATTTTTTAGTTCATTCATAATAAATTGGTTTATGCACATGCTTTTGCTACATTTTTAGGTAATTCATTGCATTGCTTTACCGATGTTTTTTATATATTTATTATTGTATTATTTTGTCATTTCTTAGCCTGATGATGGAAACGGAAGTGTTTCGAAACGTTGTTCGCTTGTAAATAAAGATTTCCCAATGCCGTTGTCTAAATTTAGCCCTGGTGCTGCTTTTTATTCTTAATATATATATATATATATATATATATATATATATATATATATATATATATATATATATATATATATATATATATATATATATATATATATATATATATATATATATATATATATATGGGCACTTTCCCTTTAAAAGGATGTTACATAAAAATACAAATTTCGAAATATCGCTGAACTCTAATCGTCTAGCCGTGCACTGTGACGTGTTAACTTAAACTCCAATAGGAGAAGAGAAAAAGTTGCCACATGTTGCTTTTTATATCATGTTAATTTTTATATGTTAATTTTGCTTTAATTTTTTTTATTTCATTTTACAAAAGAATAAGCCGATGGTGGACAGAGGGGGACGAAGTCCCCACCGTCGTCCCCCGCTGGGAAGCCGAGACCCTGACTCTTGACATCTTGGCGATTTACCCGGGTATTCCTTAGTCTGGGCAAAAACCGTTATTGGCAACCTTGTCTCTCTATATTGCCTTGAAATAATCGAAAAAATCGATTACATCGCTCGTTCGATATATCGGTTAACATCCTTTAAAGCGAAAGTTCCTATATATATATATATATATATATATATATATAGTATATATATATATATATATATATATATATATATATATATATATATATTATATATATATATATATATATATATATATACATATATATATATATATAAAGAGTGACTATAGTCTTGGATATGCCAGCATACTGTTAAACACGTGTTAACACTTAATCTTTTTATTTGTAATTTTCCATCGGATCTTTTCTAAAAAAAAAAAAATATCTCTTTGGCTTTAATTTTCCCCAACATCCTAGGGGACGGGGAGTAGTGAGGAAATAGGATCCAAATGCTGAAGGAATGACCAAAGTGCATGGGTGGTGGGAACCGCATTTCTAGTTTGGTTACCAGGTTTTCTCATTGAACGAATTTCCAAAGGGCCTCAAAATTACTGGGAGACGTTCTTCCTGACGCGTTTTGAGGAAGGATCAGTAAGTGTTATTGGTTTGTTATATATATATATATATATATATATAATATGTATGTCTAATAATCAGCATGGCATATATCAGCTCTAATGTATGTAACTAATATGTAATATGTATAATAATAATAATAATATAATAATAATGTATGTAATATGTATGTATATATGTATATGTATATAATAATATGTATGTATATATATAATATAATGTATTAATATAATAATAATGTAATGTAATAATAATAATAATAATATAATAATAATAATAATAATAATAATAATAATAATAATATATGTATAATAATAATAATAATAATAATAATAATAATAATAATATCAATATAATAACAATAATAACATAATAATAACAATAATAATAATAACTAATATAACTATCAATAATAATAATAATATGTATATGTATATATATATATATATATATATATATATTCCTGTCCCAAAGTAAGCTTACTAAATATCCCATGAACGACTGAGTAATGTAGCTCCTCCGTAACGTATATGAGTGGGTAGCTAGTTACCTAGGCTGCATATCCATACCAGTTTTAACCAGATTTATAAACTCAGTCTTGCACTACATCTATTTATGTATGGGCGTGTGTTCTAACTTACATCTTTTTGTGTATGGGCGTGTTTTCTATCCTCATTCTTGTTTTACGATGCAGTGTCTGACACAGCAATTACCAGTCACCGCTGATCTTTGGCCTTTAGCCGACTTAGCCTTGGATTTATCATCAGAACTATAGTTTTTCAGTGGCACAAAGAAAGCTCAAGAGGGCCGAAAATCTTTGAAGGTGATCTTTTCGTTGTGGAAGTAATCTCATCACCAAACTATGAAAATCTTGAAGTTATTAGAGGCTGGCAGTGGAGAGAGACCATCGGTTTTATTGTCAAAGTGATTTCTTGAAAAACTGCGTTTTATAAAAAATGGTTTATAGAATTTTAACAGAACAATTACCTTAGAAAAATTTGTACAAAATTAATTAAAAGACTTTGTCTACAACTAGACAGAAAGCTTAATAGGGAATTAAATTTGTCAAAGATTTTCTTGAAAGACTCGAAATGAAAGGAGCAATTTTTGGATAAAACTATAACAGGCGATGAATCATGGGTTTTTTAGTACGATCCTGAAACCAAATGGCAAAGTGCGGAATGGCACACAAAAAATTCTCCTCGTCCGAAGAAAACACGTATGAGCAAGTCCAAGGTGAAAACCACAATTATATTATTTTGTTTTATATTTTTTATTATTTTGGCTTAGCCGTGGTAGCCTTTTTGTTACACTTCAGGACAGATAGTTCATCCATCTTTCAAAATGCCAGGATAACTAACAAGTTTCAACAAACGTCAATTAGACAAGCTCTAGACGGTCGTTTGCTGCACCACGATAAAGCGACATCTCACACTGCTCTCAATTATAAATTTCTGGCGAAGAAAAACATTCAGGTACTTCCACACATCCTCCATATAGCCCAGATCTAGCTCCGTGCGATTTCTACCTCTTCCTAAGTTGAAAGAAGGAAGTTGAAGGTCATCATTCTGGGACGATGGAACACATCACGCATATACTCAATCGTTATAATACTGCGAAAATCGCTAGTACTACGCTATGAACTGTGGGAAAAACGTTTGAACCGCTGTGTAACCTCCCAAGGGTTACTTCGAAGGAGATAGCTTGTAATTTCAGGTAAGTCCAATAAATAATTAAATACGACATCGAGATAATTTATCGCGATAACGCCCACCTATGTATATATATATATATATATATATATATATATATATATATATATATACATATATATATATATATATATATATAAATAATAACTATATATATATATATATATATATATATATATATATAATATATATATATATATATATATATATATATATATATATATATATATATAATATATATATATATAAATATATATATAACTATATTATATACTGTATATGTATATATATATATATATGCATGTATATATATATATATATATATATGCATAATATATATATATATATATATATATATAATATATATATATATATATATATCATAACTATCTTCTTCTTTCTTTCATAATATAATAATAATATATATATATATTAAGACCTTACAAATTTTATAAAAACAAAACTCTTGTTTATAAGGAATCTGATAATATTGGGATAATTGGTCGATAAAATGTGAAATTTTATTAAAGAAGAAAGCAACTCTTTTCAAAGATTTAAAAGATGTGATGACGGGTTCCGTGTATAATATGTAATAATATGTATGTATGTAATAATATGTAATAATAATAATCTGTGTAATCTCTATGAATATAAGCTATAATAAAATATATATATATATATATAATATTAATAATATAATATAATATATATATAATTATATGTATATTAATAATAATAATAATGTAATATAATAATAATAATATGCCTAATAATAATATATATGTAATAATATATAATAATAATAATAATAATAATATATATATATATATATATATCTTCTTCTAATATAATATATAATAATAATAATATGTATATGTATTCTATACGGGCATATATATATATATATATATATATATATATATATATATATAGAATCTTCTATAGTTTTTGACAGTAGCCAGATTTACAAGATTCCAAAAATACTGAAAGATAATAAAATAGCTAGAAAAAATTTAATCAAAAGAATCCTTATTACAAGTTGAAAAAAATCATATTTATATATATTTAAGAAACAAATTATATAAAAAGTATCCTTATGAAAAATATTTGAGCTTCCCAATCTCTATTTTTTAATTTTTATGCTGATATATATATATAATATGTATAATAATAATAATATAACAGCAATAATAACCAGCCAGCAATAATAATAATAACCAATATGTATATGTATATATATGTATATATATAATATAATATATATATATATATATATCTTTATATATATATATATGTAATAATAATAATATGTAATAATATAATATAAATAATATATAATATAATAATATATATATGCTGTATAATATATAATAATAATATATAAAATAAAGATCGACCTCTGGAAGGCCGCAATCCGTATCTCAAAAAGAGCTACAACGGCTACCGGAAGGATATACGTTGCTGGAATGCTGGTCCAATTTTTGTGCCGGAAAAATGTAAAAAAAAAAAAAAAAAAAAAAAAAAAAAAAAAAAAAAAAAAATTCATATCTCAAAAACTACAATAGCTACAGCGAAAAGGAATACATTTTTGGAATCCTGGTAAAATTTTAGTTAGGAAAATGTAAAAACAAAAAAAAAAAAACATTTTTGTTAATAATTATAGTAATATGATTAGAGCCTATTTAGAGACCTTTTTATTGGTTACTCGTTAAAATAAATAGACTTTCTATTTAATTTTTGTTTTTGTTTTTAACTAAAGAATACCCCGGTATACCGCGCCGATGGCAGGAGTCGGGGTCTCGGCCTTCGGGGAACTACGAAGGGTAGGACTAATTCCCGGGGAGGGTCTCCGGAAGCCCCGCTCTTTGGTATTTGGGTGTCGCGGGGGTTCCTCCGCCCCTCCCCTACGGGGTATGGAAAACGTCCCCCCCTGTGTCCCACGTCGGCTAGATTGCCGTGTAATACCTTTACAAGTAATTGTAACCATATCTATATATATATATATATATATATATATATATATATATATATATATATATATATATATATATATATATATATATATATATATATATATATATATATATATATATATATATATATCATAACAATATATATATGTATACTATGTCAACAACCCCAAAAAAAAAAAAAAAAGCCAATTTTTATGTTTAATTTTTTTTTTTTTTTTTATTTCCTAACCAAAAATATTACTGGTATATTCTGAATCTTTAAAAGTGGAGCTTCTGTAGTTTTCGAGATAAGTTTTTTTTTTTTTTTTTTTTTAGTTTCCTCGGTAAAATTTAATAATAATAATAATAATAATAATAATAATAATAATAATAATAATAATAATAATAATAATAATAATAATAATAATAATAATAATAATCTAAACATTAATAATAATATTTATTAAAACTAAAAATAATAATAACCTCTCTAAAGTCTAAGCAATGAATTATAACGAAATGTTGTGACATCTGTAACATATTTTGTGACTAGATAATCTTAAGGTGTTGAAAATATACATTCATCCATTTCATTTTTAATGTTTCTATAACAGCAATTATATTATATATTTTTTTATTACAAACAAAATTAATAAAAATTTTAACTATTAACGACGTAGTTTTTCTTCTAAAATAAATAAAGAAATAATTTTGAAAACTTTTTGAACACCACAGTTTAGATACTATTTTATTTATTTATTCATTTCATTTCTTTATTTTATATAACTTTTATTTCAATCTGGCAACTGTCAAAAAATATAGTAGAACCTATATATATATATATATATATATATATATATATATATATATATATATATATATATAATATGTAGTAATGCATATATCTATATACTATGCTAATAATGCATTGCATGTAGCCAATATGTATGTGTATGTAATATAATAATAATAATGACCAATAATAATAACCAACATATATAATAATGTAATAATATAATAATATAATAATAACATATAATATAATATAATAATAATAACCCAGGATTACATATATATACTAACAATAATAATAATAATAATAATAATAATAATAATAATAATAATAATAATAATAATAATAATAATAATAATAATAATATAATATAAAAATAATATATATGTAATAATAATAATAATAATAATAATATGTATGTATATATATATGTATCCAATAACAACATGGCGTGGAGGGGCTGCAGGTATATATATATATATATATATATATATATATATCTTTATCTTTCTATATATATATATATATATATATATATATATAACTTTATATATATATATATATATATATATATATATATGCTGCTGCTCTTACGCCCGACGCTATATATATATTAGGGATGTACCGGAACCAAATTTTGGTTCCGGCCAGGTTTGGAGACTTTTGGACTTCTCTACACCTTACATATTCTGCATCTAAAACTTGTCTGATTAACAAGTGAAGTCTCTCTAGGAAGTATCTGGCATCTTGTTATATCCAT
>JABUQX010143869.1:0-14824 GCA_015478945.1 Trachelipus rathkii
GGGTATACACTTCGTTCAGTTTCGGAATGGGTGTTTAACCGTTTTTCGCATTTCGTGAAACGCTTTCGCGTTTTCGTGCACCGCTTCATATATATATATATATATATATATATATATATATATATATAGCAGGAGAGCGGAATACTTCGGTTAAGAAGTAACCATAATAGTTGTATTCCACTTTCCAAAAATTTTGACTAGAGAATTTAGACTAATAAAGGTAGGAAAAGAATTAGGTAAATCACCCCTGCTTTAGTTATTTCTATCAACTCTTCTTCCTTCAACTGAGACTTCAAAACTGGAGAAAGAAGTTGGCAATGATAACACTCTTCTTACCAAGCCTTCTCCAGTCAAGGTAAAAGATGGGATTTGCAAGCCAAATCTTTCTAATTGTTATTCTTGGGTTGTGAGTCTATTAAGGTAAATTACAGACATATGTCTGACATAGGAGACAGGAAAAACAGCAGAGAAACTCAGGATAGCTTTTTTATGGAAATGATAGCTTATGATAGCAAAGAGTAAGACTTTCTTTCTTACCAGTTAAGGTTTTAAAGAAGAACAAGTATAGAGGTTCTGACCTTAATAAGTGTTATTTATTTATTCAAGATACTGATGATTCAGTTATCAGACAGTTTAATTATTAAGTAGGTTTTACTTTAAACAATAGATACTGACGAATTTCGGTATCTAATGTTTATATGTTTCTTAGGATTTGTATATATTTTAACTTTGGGAAACTTGAGGAATTTCAGTTTAAGAATCTTTATGATTAATTTTTATAATTGAAAACATTTCTTTAAAAAATACTTAGGAAATATTATGATTTTTGTGTCATATTTTTTTTTTAACCAAATCAACAATCCTCTTTCTTTCAGGGCCAAAAGACTATCAGAAAGGCGACTTAAACTTCCAAGCTCCTCCCACTGTTTTCTCTGGTCACTTAACTTAGTATAAAGGCAGAGCCAAAAGCAAGGACATAAGCTAAAGGCAAAGGATTAAGCCAGACACAAAAAGTAAGCACTAAAATAAAGAGTGGGTCCAGCCTAAGGTAAAGACATGACCTAGGATAAAAAGGGTCCTAGGATAAAAACCCTATAAAAATAATAAGAATTAGTTTCATAGGCATTGGTTATGACTTAAATTATATGACTTAATTATATTATGACTTAATTATATTAACTTTAATTTATCTTATAGGTTTTGAAAGAAGATGCCTTACCCTATCAATAAGAATGTCGGAGAGAGGTCTTTATCTTAATTGAAAGATTGGGACATTTCATCAGGACAAGGAGACCGTTGCATGGGTAAGTACTGGAATTAATATTTAGTTTAAGTCTATTTACTCCTATGGTGTATAAGTTCTTATATTGAAAGTTATTAAGTTTAAAGTATATTATATTATGTTATATTATAAAATTTGTAAGACTAACCTGCACAAATTTTATACTCCACTTTTAGGTCTGTATTTATTTGAATCTGGGATAGAGCCGTTTTAAGTTATAACAATCGGCTTCAATTATTATAAAACTCTTGGTTTTATTGATAATACTTTGGAAAATTTTAATATATCATTCAAATAAATAAATATTTACTAGAATAGAAGAAAATATATATATAAAGATATGGGTTAAGAGTCCAGAATTGGAACATTTTGAGCATTTATAAATATTAATAATAATCATTTTTATTAAATAATAATAAATTTGCCTTAAGACTACAAGTTTCATTTTATTCCAACTCATTGAAATATTGTTCCTTAAAATTAAGTATACCATTTTTTTATTCATTGGAATATTTTTCCTTAAAATTAAATAAGAATTTTACCGGTACCAAAACTTGGTTCTAAATTTAACCATTAAATAAGCATGTCTTAGGTCACCTCTATATTCTCCCCCACTAAGTCTAAAACCCCCTCATTTTCGACAACATTTTATTTAAATGGAGGAGCCTTAGATCAAAGGGAAAACACAGAATGGTAACAAGATATTTCAATAATAAAATTTAACAAAATTATAATAAAGCAATGGATTTCATTATTTTCTCAATAAATATATACAAAAATAATATTACAATAAATTGATTAACTCTGGGTAGATTAATTCTTACACTTTGGGTAATTTTTAATTGGGTTTTGGAAAACATAACATTTTGATGCAAAAAAATATTTGGCTCTTGCCCAGCATTTTTATACATATCATTAGAATAATAATTAACAGGAGGTAAGTTATAAACATAATAATTATTTGGATACTCTGGATATTCATCCGATGTGGACGGCTGGACATATTCTTGAAAAATCTCATCGGTGGATAGAACTGAAGGCGAAGGTAACAAAGACGGCGATCTAGTAGGTTCAGGGTTAACTCTTGGTATAACTGGAAATTGATCTGGGAGTTTAAGGTTCTGGTCTCCTTTGGACCTTAGTTTGGTTGTAACCTGGCGATTTGGGTGTAACCCATCAGAAATCAATGGAGAACTACTCCAATCTCTGTGTATTCTTTTCTTTTTAAAAGTATACATGTTCTGCATTGGCAGAAGTACCAAGTATACTGAGACCTTAGAGTTGATGTCTTTAACCTTTTTAGTCACCTTTTTCTGCAACCTCTGTCGTAAGTGCCCATTCTATCAAAATTCAAGTATAATTTATATTTTTTTCATTAAATATTGATTCTCTTTACGAAAACAGCCACTTCGGAAGAACCAACTATGAGCAATTTTGCCATAACGAGAAAAGGAAAATAAAGATTTATGTAAAGATAGAAAATTTAGTGAACGATTCTTTCTGTGAATTATATAAACGTGGATTAATAAGCAGTATAAACATGTAATTATTAAAATAATTAATAATTTACTAATATTTCTTTAGTATACTAACCGATACAGATACTAAATTTTGATTAATTTCATTTGTGTAAACAAGATGTCTGAACGTCAAGATTTAATATGCCGATTGACGATAATTTTTACGACGAATATAAGTTTTATCAACAAAAATTGATAAAAATGCAACATCGTCATGTACCATGACCAAGAGTCATGGGTTGAAGTTTATTATATGTATATATATGCATAATACAAGGTACATGCATATATATAACATATAATGTAAATATATATTAGTGATGCACTTCATATATATATATATATTTATATATATTAGTTTTGTAATTTCATGCTGCGAGAACATTTAAGTAAAACATGCTTTTATTGTAATAAGGCAATAGTGGGGGTATTAAAGATCAACTAGAAAGACAGTTTAAAAAGTTTAGAACATGAATTGATTTTAATTTTTCAAAAGAAAGAGAAAAATTGCCGAGTACATTTACGTTTACTTATTATTATAAGTTACTTATTATTATAAAGAAGATTGAAAAATATATCATTATGAATTTAAATGATTAGGGGACAAAAAAAACTTAGAAGAATTTTTTAGAAAAGCTTAAGATTTATTTTTTCGTTAAGTTTATACTTCAATAGTAAGAAATATTTTATTTTTATGTTTTCCCTGTTTGTGTTTCTTTCGGAACTTAGACATTTTCAGTTATGTTATGAATTTATTAGTTATGTAGCACCAGAAGAATTTCTGCAGTACTATTTTAGGAATTTGTTTGCTGTGTTTTAAGAAATGTTTAAGGGACGGAACGGCTCCTATCTTGGGCTACACACTCAATTTTGTTGCCAACTCGCCGAACCAGTCTTCGTAATGTAAGATCAGGGAGTAAATTATTGTCTTTTAGAGCAACAGCTCCCAGCACCACTGTGGCTGGCAAAATATCTCCAGGTATTACTAAGAAAATGATAGGTTTTGTACAAAAGTGGTTATTAAAAAAGTGTAAGGGGATTTCCAAGTATGAATCCACTGAAACAGTGTGGTCACGTGTTAGGCCAGAAACGGCAAGGTTTCAGGGTATGTTTCAATGTTTGAGGAATTTTTTCACTACTAATTAGACTAACTCCAGCCCCACTATCAATTACACAACCCTCAAATTCAAGACTATTTGGTTGAAACGCCACAGTAATTTTCAACAGATCAGAGGTGTAATTTTTACAGTTTACAGTCACCATGCGTACCCTACTAATTAATTCTTGGGGAACTTTGGTCAAAACTACAGGAAGGTCTGTGGATATAGCAGTGTTCTTAGAGTTAGAAACTAAAGGAGACGTTTCTTTGACTTGTAATGTATCGTCTTTTGGACTGTGAATGGATTTTTCAATTATAAGTGAGTCTGTTACTGTACTTCTCTCCACCGACTGACTCACGTCAGTGGAGATTGAAAGTTTAAAGGAGGTGTAGACGGATTCTGTTCCATCTTTGGAGGAGATTTTCTGTAATAGATATTACTTACTGCACTAACATTGTGCTCACTAGGAGAGGAACTACATGTATTTGTGTCCTGAGAGTTCTGTATTTGTTGTGATGGAGTTCTGTGAGAACAGTTCATCCCAGGGTGAGGCCCACCGCAAAAGGGACAAATAGCTTTACGAATCTTCTGGGGAGAAGACGAAGGAGATCTACGTGACCTGCAATTAGACTTTACATGGCCTTTCTGTCTGCAATAGCTGCAGATTCTCAGATATTTATAGCAATTATGTATATGATGACCGACCTTTGTGCAGAAACTACACACCAAGGTTTTACGATCGACAGTGTCTAAGTGTGACATTTCAGGATTAAAGGTTCGGTTATTTTTATGTGAAGGAATTCGACGGTGGTTGTCGCGATAATAACGACTACCCCCGCGATTTCTAGGCAATAAGTTATGAGCAAAATCCTTCGAAGGGTAATAAGTTTGCTTGTGGTTATTTACTGAATGTAATGTTATGTTCTGAGGAGAAGAATAATTATGTGTGGAAAGAATAGGGGAATTATTAAACTCGTTGTTTTCGACATTTAAAAATTCAGCGTACTAAGTTTTTTACCTTTTAGGTACTGTCTGACGCCTTGTTCAATATTTGGAGGAAGGCTGTGAAAAAAAATGGTGTGGAGAGATTCATGTCCGCACATATCCAAACCATGATAAGCGCGACTAGCCAAATGTTCTAATCTGGTGGCAAACCCACGAATACTCTCATTTCTGTAACGACGGGCAGAATTATAGGCCTGTAAATGATATTCTTTCATTTTCTTTTCTTCGTCTTCATAACATTGGATGAGAGTTTCACGAACAGAAAAGTAATCTTTATTGTCTTTGGTGACCCTACGATAGATTTGAAAGAATTTACCCTGTACTTGTCTGCCGAGAAAGTGTAACCATTGAGAATATGCATTTGGATATTGGAGCCGACAGTAAGCCTCAAAATCCTTTAAATATGATAAGTTTTTCTCAGTTCCTAATTTAAATTTACCCGGGTCAACTATTTTAGATATCTGTAATGTCTTGAGCGACTGTGTCAAGTAAAGAATCGCTTCTTCCATCTTGTCAATTTTTTGTTTAAGGATGGGACCCGAGTATATGTCTGTGGGAAGTGTTGGATTAGCATTTCTTTGTCTTTGAGAAGACCATCTTTGGGTATTATTATGGGCCAAATTAGGCCTTTCCACCTTATATTCATCCCTATGTGTTATGGATATAGGTTTATCGTTAGGAATCAAAGGAAAAGAAGTATGCTTATGAGATGGTAAAGAAGGCTTTATGTGAGGTGGCTCATCTAAATTTATGAGCAGTGTGTCCTGTGATAAAGGAGTGTGTTGAGGATTAGTATATTTATGATCTTTTTGTGTAATATTACTTTCCTCTAAATCTTTATACCAATCATATTTAAGTGGTTCGTGTGGTTTTCCCAATCTTTGGGCAACTATCTGTTTCTCACGTGTATATTTTTCTAACCACCGACCAAGTTCCGACATTGATGTGACTCCATTTTCATCTGTAGAGTCGTCTGTGTTTACATGTGTAATACTATCCAAAGCTAGGGCTTGTTCATGTTCTACATGTGATCCTGTATGAAACGTCATAGGACCATGTGGGTCGTGTAACCATGGATCCCTAATTGAAGCTAAGTCTGTATTCCCTCCCTGTTGATTTATTAAATTAATTTCAATTTTTCCGTCAACTCGGCGAGATTCAGACATGATTTTATAATTATGATATAAGATGTTTTTGGTTTTAATAGTAATATGTTAATAGTTTTAATTAGTTACCTAACTATCTAAATAAGGCATAATAGAATCAGTTCAATCTCGTTATTTCAGTATTATTTAATTGATATTATTAGGGAAAGTACTTTAATAAGCATTAATTTCATTAAAGGAATATAAGAAATTTTTACTAAGTTGTATTTTGAATGTTTTCAATACCATAAAGTGACGGAGTGATCTAAATCACAACCCAGCGCAACCAGAGCAGGAACACAAAGTCCCTGTTCGTTAGGTCCCACTTTTTATTTTCTGGTATTTATATAGCGGAGAGCGGAATACTTCGATTAAGAAGTAACCATAATATTTGTATTCCACTCTCCAAAAATACTGCGTTTTGATTAGAGAATTAAGACTAATAAAGGTAGGAAAAGAATTAGGTAAATCACCTGCTTTAGTTATTCCTATCAACTCTTCTTCCTTCAACTGAGACTTCAAAACTGGAGAAGAAGTTGATAACACTGCTAGAACACCAAGCCTTCTCCTAAGTCCAAGGTAAAAAAGTGGGACTTTGCGGCCAGTCACTAATTGCGTTAATTGTGGGGTGTGAAGTCAGTAAAAGATTTTGTTATATAGCAAATAGAAGACAGAAAAACAGCGAAATAAGGGATAGCTTTTTTATAGGGAAATGATAGCTTATGACAGTAAAGTAAAGACTTTTTCCTTTTTCTTATCCAAGTTTAAGATTTTAAAAAACAAGTACTTAAGAAGATTTATTAAATATAAGTTTTGTTATTTACATTCAAGATACTGATGAATTTCAGTTATGAGATAATTTAAATTATTAACTAAGGTTTTTATATAAACAATAAGATACTGACGAATTTCGGTATCTAATGTTTATATGTTTAGATTGGGTTATATTTATATTATACAACTTTGGGAGACTGAGGAATTTCAGTCTAAGAATCTTTATGATTACTTTTAATAATTGAAAACATTTTATAAATACTTAGGACATTATTATGGTTTATATTTAAACTGTTTAAACGGATTTGAACTGATTCGTTTCTTTCAGATTGAACGAAATTGATAATGTGTCAATTTAGTGATTTTTATAAATTTGCCTGATTTACTTGAGAGACTTAACTTAGTATAAAAGCAGAGCCAAAAGCAAAGACAGAAGCTAAAGCAAAAAATCAAGCACAAACAGATGACCCAAGATCCAGCCTAAGATAAAAGCATGACCTAGGATAAAAAGGGTCCTAGGATAAAAACCCTATAAAAATAATAAGAATTAGTTTCATAGGCATTGGTTATGACTTAAATTATTTAATTATTAGAATTATATTAACTTTAATTTATCTTATAGGTTTTGAAAGATGCCTTACCCTATCAATAAGAATGTCGGAGAGAGGTCTTTATCTTAATTGAAAGATTGGGACATTTCATCAGGACAAGGAGACCGTTGCATGGGTAAGTACTGGAATTAATATTTAGTTTAAGTCTATTTACTCCTATGGTGTATAAGTTCTTATATTGAAAGTTATTAAGTTTAAAGTATATTATATTAGGTTATATTATAAAATTTGTAAGACTAACCTGCACAAATTTTATACTCCACTTTTAGGTCTGTATTTATTTGAATCTGGGATAGAGCCATTTTAAGTTATAACAATCGGCTTCAATTATTATAAAACTCTTGGTTTTATTGATAATACTTTGGAAATTTATTAAATCATTCAAATAAATAATTATTTACTAGAATAGAAGAAAATATATATATAAAGATATGGGTCAAGAGTCCAGAATTGGAACATTTTGAGCATTTATAAATATTAATAATAATCATTTTTATTAAATAATAATAAATTTGCCTTAAGACTACAAGTTTCATTTTATTCCAACTCATTGAAATATTGTTCCTTAAAATTAAGTATACCATTTTATTATTCATTGGAATATTTTTCCTTAAAATTAAATAAGAATTTTACCGGTACCAAAACTTGGTTCTAAATTTAACCATTAAATAAGCATGTCTTAGGTCACTATATATATATATATATATATATATATATATATATATATATATATATATATATATATATATATATATATATATATATATAACCTTACATAACTTAATTAACCTTACTTTGTATGACATTCCAGTGCCTAAAGGTTCGCCTTTCTGTTCTGCGTTCATATCCACATTCATCCTTCCAGACAGACACAACCTTTTATCCACATATATACACATACTTATATTACACCCTCTTCTAGACAACATCACAGACATCCTATCCCTTTATATCCCTATGTATTGGGAGGAAAAATTGCCCATTGTTGTCCTGCGGTGTCGCAAAGAAGAGCGGCCCAGGGACAGTGGCAGTTAGTTGGCTGCCCGCTACCACTTATCTTTTGCTAGGAATGTTAATGCATGCCTCTGAGAAGATGTGATCACCGTGGCACCTTCTATCTTTCAGTGAAAATGTATGAATCATATATGGGTGCAGGGTGTCAGAGAATAAATATGTGAGAGAGGTGAAGAATATTATTTAGAAAGAACCAAATTTGATTTATTCATATATTCTGAGAAGAAACAAAGATGAAAGGAAATTGTAGTAGTGGTGTGAGTGTGAAATGTGTTTCAAACGTTGATTGTGGAAAGTAATGAAAGGCGGATAGAAGGATTTGCAATTCCTGATAAGTGACTTGTGGTAGAAAGCTATGGTAGATTTGGTATTGTGGTACTTTAGAATTCTAAGGTTAAATTTAGGTTTGAAAAGGTCAAAATTTGTGTAGTTTGCGACATATGGTCCATATGGGGAGGCAAATGGAGAGGGTGCAATTTTCTAGAATAATCTCTGGAACAATGTTTTGGATTAAAGGTGGAAGTAGAAGATTCTGTTCATTTACCCCACATATCACCTTACACAAAGATACACTTTTTAAAAGTTGTCACCACCACTCACAGGCAGGCCCTATTCCAAGGAGGGGTGTGGTACATGCTCAAAGGGTTCACCCTCTAGCGCAGAGTACACATATGAGCACAGACTTAAAGCAGTGAGAAGGTCATTCCAGCAGGAAATACAGAAGATGGAAGAGAAATTCCCACAGAACAGGAGTGGCAGGAAAGAAAGAAGAACCACAGCGAACTAGCTTGGAGTTACCAATAATAACCTGTTGCACAGATACAGCACCTGTGTGCTATAGGAGCGTTAGGCAAAGGTGGTGTTACATGAATAATTTCCACTTGAGCACCTGCCGCTGCAGTACGTACCCATATGATAGAGATAAAGCACCAACATCAGGCCGCAAAGAGTGAACTGTTAGAACAGTTTGTAAGCCTTTTCTCCTTTGACGACCCTCAAAAGCCGGGTGAAAGCAGAGCTCCCCCAGATATGAGCAATACTCCATACAGGGCCGGATGAGACCCTTGTATGGAGCAGCTGAAGGAAAAAAGTTTCACCAGTCAACAAATTTCATTTCTTTGAGGCCTCCTAACAGCTAGTATGATGCGAGGTTTCCAAGACTTTTTTGTTTATGTTAGCCAAGGATGTTTATATTGTCAATAGGAGAAATGAGAGAACCGTCAAAAGAGATAGGAAAGTTAGGTGTTTTGGAGAAGGAGATTTGTAGAAGTTTGGTTTTTAAAAAATTGAATTTCACCAAGGTTGAGGCGATCAGAAATTCTATCCAGATCAGTGAGAATAGAGTCTGAAAGATTAAGACGAGAGGCAATTCTAAGAGAAAAAGGAGCAGAATTGATATGAGTTGAAGAATGAAGGGTCGAGTTATCAGCATATGGTGGATTGAGTTAGAGGTGCGGATGAAGGTATCATTAATGAAAATTGGAGTCATTAAGACCAGACAGAACCCCGAAAGTTTTATACTATTGACAAAAAAGAAGTCCCCCGATCAGCAACAGCCGACATTGAGCGATTAAAAAGAAAGCTAGACATAAGTAACAAAGGAGGGGAGCTTGGAGAGCAGTGACGTGTGCCATACTCTGTCAAATGCTTTGTATATGTCAAGGGCCACTACACAAAACTCCAGTAGTTCTAAGATCGAATTCATAAATTGGTTGAATAGATATATAACCAGTAGATTATGAGCGCAAGCCAATACTGGCGATCAGAATAAGTTTCCAGATGATCTAAGAAGTGAGAAGTGTAGAAAAGGTTTCAAAGATCTTAGATAGAATACAAGTGAAAGGAGCTATATAGGGCGATAGTTAGGGTATCAGAGCGGCTCCTTTTTTTCGGAATAGGTTGGGTATGTGTGCGGAACCAACACGAAGGGAAAGTGCTAGTATTGAGACATAGAGAGTATAGTTGAACGAGGGCGATGATGCTGCAGAAGCACTTCCTCAGAAATTTGGGGAGGGGAATGCATCAGAGCCACCCGCCCCTTCCTAATGGTCGCCTTTCGGGGCCCATGCACTTGATCAAATGTAATCACAGGAAAGGGCATAGGACACAGAGAGGGGAGAGAAAGAGTAGGAGAGGAAGAGAGGGAGTGTGTTTGAGTTAGAGAGGAAAATGAGGAGGCCAAAGATTGGCCTTTCAGTTGGAGAGTTAGCAATAGAATCATCAGATCAAATAATAAGGAGGAAGGCAGATTTACAGAAGTTGGTAGAATGTTTTTGGCAAGAGTCCAGAAAGTTTGTCAGTAGTAAGAACTAAAGGAGGTTAGTGCATCGTTTGATGAAAGCCCGCTTTGCTCGTCGAAGCCCTGCAATGATTTTCTAGCTGAATGAAAATTAGCAGAGTGATGGGGAGACAAGAATTTTCCACCCCAATATGCACCTCAACCTGAATGACCGAAGAACAATCTACAATCGAACCAGTTATGAGGAGAGAAAGATTTAGTTGAAGAAGGAATGAACCTGCTCATCCCATCAACAACTACAGCTCCCTCCTTACTTAGGTAAATAATTTATCATCATCTGCAAACTTGGAAACCTTACATTTAAGTTCCTGGTCTAAATATTATATATGAGAACAGCCACTTGACCTAAGAAAGCGTTACGGACCAAAACATGTCTCCCTCATTTCCATTAATAATACTTTTCATTTCATTGATTAACTTATTATTATTATTATTATTATTATGAAAACTTCCTTTTAGCGTCCTTTATCCCCTTTTCAGAGGGTAACACGGGGGACTACAGGAAATGGAACTTTAAGACCAGCTGAAGAGTGGTGTCCCACAGGGTTCAGTGCTGGGGCCACTGTTGTTCCTCATATATATATAAATGATTTAGACCAGGGACTTAAATGCAAGATTTCTACAAGTTTGCAGATGATACCAAAGTGGCCACCACAGTTAGGAATGAGTGAAGGATGTGTAGGAATTTCAAAATGATTTTTGATAAAACTTCTTTAGTATTGGGCAGTAAGTGTAAATGTAATTTTTAATAGCAGTAAAAGATGTAAGGTTCTTCACCTAGGTTACTCAATAAAAGTTTACGATGAATGGAAGGATTGGCTTGAGTCTGTGGACCAAGAAAAAGATTTAGGTGTGATTATAAGCAGTAATTTGAAAGTAACTAATCAGTGTTTGGAAGCTAGAAATAAAGCTAATAAGATTAACAGATATAATAAATCATGTTGTTTCTGAAACAAGGAAGTTATAGTAAGTATTATAATAGCTATGTTAGGCCAGTAATAGGAGCCATTTGTGCACAAGTTTGGGACCTTTATTTAAGAAAAGACTTAGATTTGCTAGAGCAAGTGCAACCGTAGGCCAACAAGGATGATTTCTGGGTTTGAGGGTAAAAGCTAAGAGAGGCTGAAGGAGTTAGAATGTTTTCTGTAGAAGGCAATTTCTCAGAAGGGACATGATACAGGTCTACAAAATATTTACATCATTGATAATGCAGAGACCAATAAATTTTTCATAGTAGAGGATGGACAGGTGACCATAATAAGAAAAGTAAGAAGAAAGCATGCCATCTTGATGAGAAAGCATGCATTCAGTAACAGGGTTGTTAAATTTTGAATAGTCTGCCACAGGAGGTTGTTGAGTGTGACTCGATTGCAACATTTAAGAAAGGTTGGATAGGTATGATGTGTTGGGTATCATATAATATATTTAGACAGAAACCAAATTGGCGGGTTTTTAGTTACAGTAGTTGGAAGGCTAATTTGCATTGTGACCATAACTTAGTCATTAATGCATGTGGATGGTTTGAATATATATATATATCATTGGTTTTGACTAAGCCAAATTGGCTAAGCATGTGGATGGTTTTGGTATCATATATATATATCATTAGTTTTATTCAAGCCAAGTGGCCGGATTTGTAGTTACAATGTGACCAAACCCTAGGGTGCTGTGGTTACATGAGCATGTTGGTTGAGTGGGTTGACTGGGACAGTCTCGACGAAGGCCCATGTGGCTTCTTACTGTCTCCTATTCTTAATGTCTTAATGTCTTATTGTAAATAATGAGAGCCACTTGCATTGGGGAAAAGGGGTCACTGCATATTATTTAGGTTAGGGCCAAAATATTAAAATATAACTACTATTGTACCCAAAAAGTTCATGTTCAGGAAAGTAAATGGTTTCCTTCACAAAAATTTTTTTTTTTCAATTTGCTGGTGTGGAATTTGACCACTTTTTTGTGCTGGCTCTTTATCCCCCAATTTGATTATATATATATATATATATATATATATATATATATATATATATATATATATATATATATATATATATGCCCTGCTATATGCTCATATATATCTACTCTATACCTGCTATGCTATACCATATATATATAACTATATATATGGTAAAGCTTTGAGCAACGACCCACCATTTTCAGACCAAAGGCTACAGTTCAAAAAATTCTAGGTTCAGAAAAAGTTAAGTTAAGTTGGGTTTTATTAAAATTTGTTTGGTGTGAAAGCTTCTGGCATAATTCCAGAAGCTTGCCATAAAGCCCCCTATTAAAACACTTAAGTTATTTTTCTGAACTTTATTGAACTAGATCTCAATCTAACTTTACTATATATATATATATATATATTATATACATATATATACTATGCTATATATATATATATATATATATATATATATATAATAACTTATATATATATATATATATATATATATATATATATATATATATATATATATATATATAACATATATATATATATATATATATATATATATATATATGTACTCTTATGTATCAGGGTTCGCACGATTGGGGACAGTTGTCCCTAATATGGGTTAAAAACCCATTGAAAAAGCAAAACCAAATTGTTTTCAAAGAATTTATAGAAAAATAAGAAAAATGTTTTTTTAAAAATTAATTTGGAAATTTAAACCTTATACATTTCCTTTAAATTTTTTATTCATTAAAATTTTTTTTTTAATTCTAACAAATTATTTATTTAGTGTTTCTTTCATTTGGAATCACCTTCATTTATTAAGAAATTTGTAAATTTTGCCAGCTTGCTGGCCTTTGTACACAAACCTGTTTCTTAACCCAGACCAGATATGGCAAATATTTAGAAACACCCTCTCTCAGCACAGGGAGGCAGAACCCAGTCGGACATTTTAAAAGGTGACAGAATTTAAGTCGGCAGAAACGTTTTTCCATAATTTTCCAGCATTTTGAGAGGGACAAGATTTATACCATAGTAAAACTAGGGCAAAATGAACTCAATTGGTAAAGGAGTCAGTTTGTAATGGCCCCAAATACTATTTTAATAATGGAAACCATTAGGAGTTTCCAATTATATTAGTTAGTTTAATAGTATATTAAATTATTTTGTAGTTATTTAATTAAATAAATGACAATTATAACTCAAAAAAATTTTCCCCTATTTCAGAAATTGAAATTGTAAATTTTAAAAAAAAATTCTAAGAGTTGCAGAATCTTGAATACTGAATCTTTCAAAAAATCCATTTAACACAATAAAGAACAGTGTAAAGGTAAGAGTTTTCATCGAAATAATTTTACATTATATATTGGTTTAGCAGCATTCTCTTTAGGGTTTCTGTAGGGTAAAAATGGTTCTGCTTTCATGGAAAATGATTAGCTGTCTATAACTATAAATAACCTTTTTTATAGTTTTTAATATTTCCTTTTATACGGGTATTTAATGTCTTTGATATACCATAATTTGATAATCAATTGACAACATAGGCTATTTCCACTTTGCAGATGCCCAGAAAGTACCAGTACCAAAAGAAGGTAGGTGTCGGGTGACTTATGTACACCCAAGAAGACATCTTACAGGCTATTATAGATGTTGAAGATGGTGCAGGTATCCGCAATACCACCAGAAGATACAATCTGCCATATGAAACCATTTCAAGAAGGATGAGGTGAAGTTCAAAACCCCGGAAGAAGTGGTTTAGGTAGTCTTTCTGAGTTGTGAGGAGAGGTGTCTCACGGAACAGCTAATACTCCTTAAGCATGGAAACAGCTTTTGTAAAATATTTATTCAGTGGTATAAAATAATAAAACTTCTTTTTTTTTTAATAATATTAAGTGTTTAAAAGCAATATATAAAAAATTTATGAAAATAATTTATACTTTTCACCACAATAATATCTGTTTAAAAAATGATAATAAATATAAGTTGAACTTGTTTTCCCTACCAGAATTAATTTTACAACACCTTAATATAGTTTTAAATTTATATATTAATAAAAATACTAATGTACAATAGAGAAATAATATTCAATGACCTATTATCACCCCAACATGGTGACTCACTTT
>JABUQX010143870.1:0-22500 GCA_015478945.1 Trachelipus rathkii
AGTGAGAGTATATATATAACATATATAAATATATATATATATAGTTATATATATGTATATATATATATATATATATATATATATATATATATATATATATATATATATATATATATATATATATATATATTTTTTGTGAAGAGGCTAGAGGGGTATGTGGAGTAAAAAGGGTGGGTGTAAGCAGAAGGAAAGGGAGTGAATGGTGGAGTGAGGAGGAGGTGAAGGAGGTGGTGAAAAGGAAAAAGGAGGCTTATGTGAAATGGTTGGGAAGTAGGAGAGAGGGAAGTTGAGGAATATAGAAGGGTTAGAGTGGAAGCAAAGAGGGTGGTGGAGAGGGCGAAGAGAAGAGCAAAAGATGAGGTAGAAAGGTGATTTTGAAGATTTTGAAACAGGGAGCAAGATATTCTGGAAAGAAGTAAATAAAAAGAGGAAGAAGATGGAGGGGTTAGGGGAGAGGGTTAAGGGAGGGGAAGGGGAATGGATAGGAGGGGGTGAGGAAGGGGTGGGGGGAGTATTTTAGTGGATTATTAAATGAGGTGGGTGGGGGAGGGGAGGAGGATTTGCAAGAGGTGAGGATGGGGGGTGAATTGGGGAGGGAGGGGGAGGAGGAAATACAAATGGAGGAAATTATTAGGGCTTTGAATAAAGGAAAAAAAGGGAAGTCCGCAGGTCTGGATGGGGTGAGAATGGAAATGTTACAGAATGGAGGTATAGGGGTGGAGGAATGGCTGTATAGGTTATATAATATATGTTGGAGGAGTGGTGAGGTACCACAGGATTGGGAGGATGGTTGTTTGGTTCCCCTGTATAAGGGGAAAGGGGATAGGATGGAATGTGGGAATTATAGAGGCATATGTCTATTAAGTGTGGTAGGGAAAGTGTATGGTAGAATCCTGATTGAGAGAGTGAGAGGGTTAACGGAGGAAGAATGGGGAAGAACAAGGAGGATTTAGGGAGGGAAGAGGGTGTGTGGACCAAGTGTTCACACTAAAGATGCTTGTGGAGAAAAGTATAGAGAGGAAAGGGAAAGTGTATGGATTAGAGAAAGCATATGATAGAGTGAATAGGGGTGAATTGTGGAGGGTGTTGGAGGAAAATGGAGTGGGGGGTAAATTAGGTAAAGGTATTAGGGCCTTTTATAAGTAGAATGTGTGTGAGAGTGTTAGGAGGGGAGAGTGAGATGTTTGGGGTGGTGAGAGGACTGAGGCAGGGGTGTGTAATGTCGCCGTGGCTATTCAATTTGTTTATGGAGAGTGTTTGTAGAGGAATGGTGAGGGAGGGGAGGGGGGTGGGAATGATAGAAGGGAAGTGAACATGATACTGTTTGCAGACGATACTGCCCTAGTGGCGAAGAACGCGGAAGGGTTGAGGTATTTGGGGTTGAGAGAATGTGTGGACAAAAGGGGCTTAAAATAAATCCAGGTAAGAGGAAAGTGTTAGTGTTAGAGGAGGAAGAAAGAGAGGAGGGGGGGGATTAGAGGTTTGAGTGGGGGTGTAGTTTTGGAAGAAGTAAAGATGTTTAGATATTTAGGTATGGATTTGGGTAAGGGGGGGAATGAGGAGATAGAACATAGAGTAGGAGAAGAAATGAGAGCTTTGAGTGGTCTAGAGAGAAGTATGGTGTGGATTTACTTCAGAAAGTTAGATAAGTGTTTGAAAAATTTGTGTACCAGCGGTGTTGTATGGATGTGGGGTTGAATGCCAGGTCCAGGAAGAAGTTGAAAGTAATGAAAGGTTGAGAGCGGTTTGTGGGTTACAGAAGGGAGAGGAATAGGAACAGGTGGTGAGGGAGAGATGATTGAGGAATGTGCTGGTGGGAAGAGCGAGAAAGGAATGCTAAGATGAAAGGCACGGTGAGAATGGAGTGAACAGAGAAGGTTAGAGGAGTTGGGAGGCGGAGGATAGGAAGGAGAGGAAGGGGGAGGCACCAAGAAGGAGGTGGATGGATGGAATAAAGGATGCTGAGGAGGAGGGATTAGGGAGTGAAGAGGGTAGGGCTTATGAGGAGGTTAGTGTGTGAGAGGTGTGAGGGCGAGATGAGGAGGTGAGGTGAGAGGCTGCAGGCCACGCCTCCTGCCTGCTGGTATGCACAATAAATAATAAAAAAATACATTATGTTATTATTATTGTTATATATATATATTATTATATTATTACATTATATATATATATATATATATATATATATATATATATATATTATTATATATATATATATATATATTATATATATATATATATATATATATATATATATATATATATATATATTTCATACATATATATATATATATATATATATATTATATATAAAGATATATATATATATAGATATATATATATATATATATATATATATATATATATATATATATATATATATATATATATATATATATATATATATAATATATATATATATATTATTATAAACATATATATACATTATATAAATATATATATATATATATTATATATATATATATATATATATATTATGGTATATATATATATATATATATATATATATATATATGTATATATATATATATATATAAGGTAGTGAACACAAATGTTTCTCATAATTCATTGGATGAATATCCAGCTATCCTAGTAGTATTAGGACAATCCCAGTTGCCACCCTTTTCATATGTAGAATAGAGGTATTGCTTTCAAACTTGGGATATAATCTATTTTGGCGTTAAGCTTCGGAAACAGGGTAAATTTCAGTCTCTAGGATATAGAGGGGGGGCTGCTCCTGAGGGTCGACGTGAATATTGCGCTTATGCCTTGTGTAGCGGCTTCTGAGCGAGCGAATATTAGGCTTAAGGCGGTTTAGACTCAAGGGTGATGACCTAATCTCGTCGTAGACGAGATTTCTTACCCCTGCGTCGCCCGTATGGGGATGCAGCCCCCTAAAAATTAAAATTCGATCGTAGAAGGCTGAAATTTGGAGACGAAGATTCGATTCCCGAAGAAAACGATTCCTGTAAGGAATCGCTTTTTACGCACCCGACCTGGGACTCCTGCCCGGCTCCGACTCTGCTCCGTTCCGAACGCAAACCTGCTTCTCTGACTCTGGCTCGACCCGCATCAGGCAGCGCGAACGACTCTTGGTTAAACCCCTCTTGAAGTTTTTTCTTATTATTATTATTATTATTATTTTTATTATTATTATTATTATTATTATTATTATTATTATTATTATTATTATTATTATTATTATTATTATTATTATTATTTATTATTATTATTCTTTTTATTATTATTATTATTATTATTATTATTATTAATATTATTATTATTATTATTATTATTATTATTATTATTATTATTATTATTATTATTATTATTATTATTATTATTATTATTATTATTATTATTATTATTATTAGAAATGAGTTTTAGGCTCTGGCTCCGGCTCAGCCTATGGCTTCGATATAGGCCTATATTTACAAGTGGTTAGAGTTATCGTAGCGGGTTAAAATTTGGAGGGTGTTATATGGTAACGTACCCTCATTGTTAACGAGTTTGAGATTACCCCGCACCCCAGGGGGGATGCTGGCCCCCCAAACATTGCATTAAATATTGACGAAAGCGGAACTCGGTATACAATCACATAAGGTACTCACATCATATATGTGTTAAATAGCTGTACAGACCTCAAAAGGGGGTCACCAGCCCCTCAAACCTGAAATATTGACATAGAACGATGAAACTTGGTATACATCTTTCTTATGATGCAACCTCGATACAGAAAAGAAAAAAGAAGAAAAAAAAAAAAATTAAAAAATTTAAAAATTTTAAAAAAATTAAAAAATAATAAAAAAATAATAAAAATTAAAAAATTAAAAATTAAAAAAATTTAAAATTTTTAAAAATTTAAAAAAAATAATTTTTTATTTTTAAGTTTATAACTTAAAAATTTACGTTTTTTTATATAAATCAAATAGCCTCTAGAGCCTCCAGAGCCTCTAGAGCTGAGCCTCCTGAGCCTCCTGAGCCTCTTGAGCCTCTTGAGCCTCTTTAACCCTCTTTTTCTTCAACCTCCAGATTCCCGAAGCCCCCAGCCCCCCGCCTCACGACTCCCTGCATCTATGATCTTAATGATTCATAATCATATTTTGTATAACATAACACAAAACTTTTCATTTATTTTTGTTTTATATAGTTTAAACAG
This sequence comes from Trachelipus rathkii, assembly GCA_015478945.1. Taxonomy (NCBI): domain Eukaryota; kingdom Metazoa; phylum Arthropoda; class Malacostraca; order Isopoda; family Trachelipodidae; genus Trachelipus; species Trachelipus rathkii. Next base: position 4,181 of record JABUQX010143870.1, read on the forward strand.
TTTGTTTTTTACTAAAATTACTTTTCATATTTATAACTTAAGAAATTTGTGTTTTTACATACCCTAAACCTGTAAATCAGTAAACCAAACCACCTACCCCTCCCCCTCCCTACCCCAATCCTGGATATTTTTACATTAACATAGTAATATTTAACAAAATTTTATCATAACCTTGTCTGATTATTATACTGATCAATGAATATATGCTAACGTAACAAAGTTTTCACATCAATAAAGCAAACATAGCATCATCTGAACTAGGAATAATGTACAACGACAAACATAACACACCCTACTCGCACTTTTTCTAACATATCAAGGATATTTTTACATTAACATAATAACATTTAACAAAATTTTATCCTAACCTTGTGTAATTGTCATACTGATCATTGAATATATACTGACGTATCAAAGTTTTCACATCAATAAAGCATATTTTTAAACATATTTTTAAACATAAATTTGAACTAAGAATGTAATGTGCATCGACAAACCTAACATGCATTAAGCATGACTAAACTGTTAACATTAACAAAGTTCCATGAATATATGCTAACGTAACAAAGTTTTCACATCAATAAAGCAAACATAGCATCATCTGAACTACGAATATAATATACACTCACACAATTAAACTACGAATATAATGTACAATGACAAATCCTAACATACCTTACGCTCTGAATAAACTGCTAATATAACAGTTCCATATTTAACAACACTAAAGTAACTAACATTGCATACAGAACGACCAGATACGAAGCTGATGCGGAAAATATTCATTTAACAAATCAGTAGCATGCTGTGATTGTTTATTTATTTATTTATTTTTAAATTTTTAATTTCATTTCTTTAAAACTTTTTGTTCTTAAAAAACTTTTATTTATTTTTAATTTCATTTCTTTAAAACTTTTTGTTTTTTAAAAAACTTTTATTTAAAACTTTTTGTTTTTTAAAAAACTTTTATTTATTTTTAATTTTTTTCTTTAAAACTTTTTATTTTTAAAAACTTTTATTTTATTTTTTTTTAAAAAAAACTTTTAATTTTAACTTTATTTCTTTAAAACTTTTTGTTTTTTACTAAAAATTTTATTCTTTTTATGTTTATAACGTAAAAAATTAATTTTTTCATACACTAAAACAGTAAATCAAACCACCCTATCCTATCATCCTCAACTCATCCATGATCTATAGATCTATTGATCTATTAGGATAACAGCTGACATAACAAACTTCCGTCAAGTTAAACTACGAACATAAGATACTTAACACACAGCAGCAGTACGAATAAATAGCCATCATTAGCATCTTAACCAATAAAGTTCACATGGAGGGAAGTAAAACAAGTTTTCATTTTTTATAGCATATAATTTTCAATGAAAAGAGTATTAAATAAATACATAAAAGCATACGTTTTATTTTAAACATATTAACTCATCTAATCAAGGGACAGAGGATTCTGTATAAATTGAGCAAGTTCTATATATTTCTCCAGAGATTCAATACCCTTTGAAAGGATGTAAGTATAAATACCGCTTACTGCATTAATCCATTCTTCGGCATACACAGGATCACTAGTACGCAGTCTCTCGTTCCAGAGAGAAGTAAACGTGTCCTGGCTGATAGTTGTTAACGCACTCCTGTATATTGCATTATATGGTAAACCACATGTTTCATTGTAAATTTCGTAGATTACACCGTGAGCTATATGAATTAAGTCTTCGAGTATGTCGACATCTTTAAGATGAGACGTTAATTCGTTTTTCATTTTAACCAAAGCTGCAATATTTTCAGATGATTGAACAGTGCCTATACACGTACGCATGAATGTGACAGCATCATTGGGTTTCCAATAGTTGCGTACATCAATACTTTTAACATTATCAGATGCAGTGAAAGCAACATCTATTCTAATCTCGCATTGTCACCTCTGATAGATATTTCACCCGGAGGCGATCCATCAGATGACCCATAATTAGCCTTTACCCAAGCTTCTGAGGTATCGACAATCTTGATGAATTCTTCAACCGAAATGAATAAAGGTCTATTATTTGCACCTCCGAATGGAATACAGGTAATATATCGCTCTCCATTCGTTTGACGAAAAAATATAAATACCACATCGTTGGGTATTACGAAGGTCCTCGTAAAGATATTTCTAACGAGCTTAGGAGCAGAATGAGATGTCATCATACCAACACAGCAAAAAGTGTCTTACTGATGAAAATCGTATGTATAAACAGATTCAAAAGGTAATGAGATTCTTTCTTTCGACCAATCAGAAGAAAGTAAACAAGTATAGGACGGACGAACGAACCATATTGATTCAAATAATACCATGTATAGGCGCTATACCCTAATCGTTTTCTGTTCGTGTATATATTTTCTCGATCAGGTTTTACAGTCGATTCATTTTCTGTTCGTATTTGTATTTTCAAACCCTGGCCTTACGAACAATTCGTTTCATGTTTGTATCTGTATTTCCTGTTTCATTAGAGTTATTAGTTACAAGTCGAGAAATTGTTCAAACTCCTCCTACACTTACTTAACCTTTTCTAACATATCACTGATATTTTTACATTAACATAGTAACATTTAACAAAATTTATCACAACCTTGTGTAATTATCATACTGATCAATGAATATATGCTAATGTAACAAAGTTTTCAAATCAATAAAAGCAAACATAGCATCAACTGAACTACGAATATAATGTACAAAGACAGACCTAACATACCTTATGCACGAATAAGCAATCAACATTAACAAAGTTCCATGCTTAACAACAGGAAAGAAACTAACCCAACATACAGAACGTAATCTACTCACAAATCAGCTAACAATCAATTATTATTTTACATTAACTCCGTGACATTTAACAAAAATTTATCATAACTCTAACCTAATTATCATACTGAACAACGAAAATACGCTAACATAACAAAGATTTTCACATCAATAAAGCTAATATAACATAAGCTGATATAAGAATATAATGTACAACGACAAAACCTAACATACCTTAGACACGAATAAACAGTCGACATTAACAAAGTACCATACTTAATAATAAGGAAAGTAACTAAATACCGCATACAATACGTTACATAATCCATTCTTTCAAACATATTATAACATATTTCATCATTTGCTGTCCATCTTAGCAACATTAATAAAACATTTACACCTAACCTATTTATCATACTGATCAACTAATATATGGTAACGTAACAAAGTTTTCGAATCAATAAAGCTAACATATCATACCCTAACCTAAGAATATAATATATATACAACCTAAATACCTTATACATGAATAATTCGCTAACATTAACAAGTCCCATACTTAACAACAGTAAATTAACTAACAATGCCGTGGAACGTACCCTATAAACACTTTTTTTTTCAAACGTATCTGTAACATATCATAGATATTTTTACATTAACATAATAACATTTAATAAGTTACCATAACTTAACCTAATTATCATACTCGATCAACGAATATATGCCAACGCAAAGGTTTCTACATCAATAAAGCTAACATATCATAACCTGAACTAAGAATATGACATACAACGAAAAACCTAACATACCTTACGCTCGAGTAAACTGCTAACATTAAAAAGTTTCATACTTAACAACAGTAAAGTACCTAACTATGCATACAGTACGAACAGACACGGAGCAGATGAGGTAATATTCATTTAACAAATCAGTATAGCGATGTGTTTGTTTATTTATTTTAATTTCATTTCTTTAAAACCTTTTTGTTTTTAAAAACTTTTTATTTTTTTAATTTTTTTCTTTAAAACTTTTTGTTTAAAACTTTTAGTTATTTTAAATTTCATTTCTTAAAAAATTTTTGTTTTTTTAAAAAAAATTTAATTTTTAATTCTATTTCTTTAAAACTTGTTTTTTTTTAAAAAACTTTTAATTTTTAATTTTATTTCTTTAAAACTTTTTATTTCTACTAAAAATTTGGTATTCTTTCTCATCTCAATACTATTCGCTTGACTTCTATAGAGCTATGTCATGTATCTCTTGAGTTATTAGATGTCGAGCTTTATAATTGGGTCTTACGAGCAAGTACCTGCAGGATTGTATTTGCATTACCTGTTTCACTGACTTAGCAGATACAATTGAGAAATTGTTCAAACTCCGCCCACTTTTCGAAACATTTTGCAATACCTATGATTCTTGTTTGGTTCGTTTTCGAAACATTAGGCTATTGATTCTTGCTTGTAATAGGGTCAACATCAGGAAATGATTAACTACATTGTTATGTTTTAATTAATCTTTCTACCTTCATTTCATTTGCAGAGTCATATTGATTGTTTCCTGACAATCAGCTAACACATCAAAGTTTCACCTCGGTAGAGCTAAACTATGAACATAACATACTTAACACTACAAACTGATCGAATAAACATCTCTTTTAATAGTATCTTTAATCAATTAAGATCATATGTTTGGGAAGTAAAAATGTTTTCATTTTTATAATATATAATTTTCAATAAAAAGAAAATTATATAAATATATAAAAACACTATCCGGCAACTCATTCGATACATATTAATTCATCTATTCGTGGGACAGAGGATTCTGTATAATTTGAGCAAGTTCTATATATCTCTCCAGAGATTCAACACCCTTTGAAAGGATGTAAATATAAATGTCACTTGCAACACTAAACCATTTTTCTGCATATTTTGGTTAAGCAGCATTCACTCTCTCACTCCAAAGAGAAGTAAAGGTGTCCATGCTGATAGTTATTAGCACACTCCTGCATATCCATTATACGGTAAACCACATGTTTCAGTGTAAATATCATAGATTACACCATGAGCTATATGTATTACTCGAGTATATCAACATAGTTAAGATGTATGTTAATTCATTTTTTATTTTAATGAAAGCTGTACATTTTCAGATGTTCCGAACTGTGAAACCTATTATTGAACGCCAGAAAGTTGCCCCATCGATTGGTCTCCAATAGATGCGTACATCAAGGTTTTTAATATTGTCACACGACCAGAAAGTAGCATATATTCTATTAGAACCATTCTCACTGTCTCCCCAGTCTGATATTTCACTACGCCTCGATGCATCGGATAACACACACTCATTCGTTACCCAAGTTGCAGCGGTGTCGATAATCTTGATGAATCTTCTTTAACAGAAATGAATAAGGGTCTATTATTTGAACCTTTGATGGAATACAACCAATGGATCGGTCTCCATTCGGTTTACGAATAAATATAAATGACACATCATTGGGTATTACGAAAGACCTCGTAAAGATATCAACAACAAGCGTAGACGAGGAGATGTCATGGTACCAGCACATGAAATGTCTTTAAAGAAGAAAATAGAATGTGGCAAACAATCCCCAAAGGTACGTAAATCTTTCTTCAACCAATCATAGAGCGTAAACAAGAATATAGCTTCCAAACGAACCATAACAGTTCAAAAGTCTATACAACAAGCCATTTACAACTTTTAAACATGAAACAGCATCAGATATTTGTATTTTCATATCTATGACTTACGAACAATTCGTTTCACATATGTATTTGTATTTCCTGTATCACTAGAGCTATCAGATACAATTCGAGAATTTGCTCAAACTCCTCCCACTTTTCGAAACATTGTGCAATACCTATGATTCTTGTCTGGTTCGTTTTCGAAACATTACGCAATACCATTGATTCTTGTTTTGTTAACAACGTTTCACACTTAACAACAGTAAAGTAACTAACATAACATACAAAATCGTAACCTACTCATACTTTCTCAAGCATACCTCTAACATAACAATGTTAATTTTACATTAACATGGTAATATTTAACAAAAAGTTATCATAACATTGGCTAATTATCATACTAATCAACGAATATACGCTAACGTAATAAAGTTTTCATATCAATAAAGCTAACATAGCATAACCCGAGCTAAGAAAATAGTGTACAACGACAAACCTAACACAACTTACGCATGAATAAACTGTTAACATTAACAAAAGTCCCGCACTTAACATCGGTAAAGTAACTAACATAGCGTACAAAACGTAACCTATTCATACTTTTTCAAGCATATCTCTAACATATTAACGTTAATTTTACATTGATACAGTAATATTTAACAAAAATTTATCACATCCTTGTCTAATTATCATACAGACCAACGAATATACACTAACGTAACAGTTTTTTACATTAAACATAGTAAAATTTAACAAAAATTCATCATAACCATACCTAAATATCATAATCCCCACGAATAATTGCAAACATAACAAAGTTTTATCCAAACATAACATAAAAAATAACAAAGTTTTATCCATACATAACATAAAAACAAGTTCTTTGAATAAAATATCATAATAAAGTGTAATAGTTTACTGATTTTAAAGCAACATATGAACTAAGAAAATAATGTACAATGACAAACTTAACACTACTTACGCACTATCAAACGTATTGTAACATATCATAGGTATTTTTACCTTAACATAGTGCTTTAATATAATGATTACCAAGGAATCTTTACTCATTTATCACACATACCCATGAATATAAAGAAGTTAAGGTAACAAAGTTACATCAATAAAGCAACATATCATAACCTGAACTAAGAATAATGCATACAACAAAACTAACATACCTCCCGTATGAATAATCTGCTAACATTCACAAAATTCCTACTTATCAAAGATAAAGTAGCTAACAGGATATACAAACTCAATGTATCCCCACTTTCCAACATATCAGCAACAGCTAATACAGTATTATCCAGCAAATTCCCTTAACAAAGTGACCAAGCTATCAAGGATTAGCCCTGAACTAAGAATAGCACAACGACAAACCTAACAAAACTTACTGCACGAATAAAACTACTAACATTAACAAACTTCGCATTTAACAACAGTAAAGTACCTTACACTTCGTACTTTTTCATACATATCTCTAACATATCAATGTTAATTAATATCGTACATTTAACAAAAATTTAGCATAACCCTGTCTAATCATCATACTGATAACGAATATAATGCTAACGTAACAAATTTTTTACATCAACTTCGTAATATTTAACAAAAATTCGTCATAACCTCGTCTAAATATCATAATCCCCAACGAATAATTGCAAACATAACAAAGTTTTAACCAAACATAACATAAAAATAACAAAATTTTATCCTGACATAACATAAAAATAAGTTCTTTGAATAAAATATCACAGTAATGCATAATAGTTTACTGATTTTAAAACAGTAAATCAGTAAATCAGTAAATCAAACCACCCATCCAATCCCCTACCCACCCACCCTCCTATGATCTATTGAACTATTGATTCAAGTCATATTTCGAGTATCATTTTGGATAAACATAACATAAAAATAAGTTCTTTATATACTGATCTACGAATATATGCATACGCAACAAAGTTTTAGCAGCAAAATTCACTGTCAAACATCATAAAATAACATAACGATCATACAGATCAACGAATAAACGCTAACATAATATTTCCTGAACTAAAAACATATAGTACCGTAACATACCGGGAATACATTAAGTGTGAATAAACTGTAGACATTAACAAAGTATAACAATCTCAAGCTTTACTACAAACAATCTGATAGGTTTAGCAACAGCGCATCATAGAGATGCGATTTGGCAACACTGTATGCACTACATGGAGATCACCAAGGGGGATGCGTCCCTTGAAAGGGTGTGAATCCACAGAAGGGGGGTCACCCCTAAGGGGTGTAAGCGGGTTTCCGGCCTCAGCCCGAAGGGCTGAGGCCTTACCCTTCCTTCGGAGGGGTAATCATTAGTGTGATATTTTATTCAAGAACTTATTTTTATGTTATGTCAGGATAAAATTTTGTTATTTTTATGTTATGTTTGGTTAAAACTTTGTTATGTTTGCAATTATTCGTTGGGGATTATGATATTTAGGCAAGGTTATGATGAATTTTTGTTAAATATTACGAAGTTGATGTAAAAAATTTGTTACGTTAGCATTATATTCGTTGTCAGTATGATGATTAGACAGGGTTATGCTAAATTTTTGTTAAATATTACGATGTTAATGTAAAATTAACATTGATATGTTAGAGATATGCTTGAAAAAGTGTGAATAGGTTACGTTTTGTACGAAGTGTTAGGTACTTTACTGTTGTTAAGTGCAGAAGTTTGTTAATGCTAGTAGTTTATTCGTACGTATGGTGTGTTAGGTTTGTCGTTGTACATTATATTCTTAGTTCAGGGCTGGTATATTTGATAGACTGGTCACTTTGTTAAGGGAATTTGCTGGATAATACTGTATTAGCTGTTGCTGATATGTTGGAAAAGTGGGGATACATCGAGTTTTGTATATCCTGTTAGCTGCCATTTCAGATACATTGAACTATAATGTTATAATATTGTCTATCGAAAAAGGTTAAATAATGGTGCACAATATAGTTCAAATCAGGTTGATGTTGTTACGATATAAAACTCAGTTGTCTGATATATGTATCATAGCATGATAAAATAGGTAAGCATGGAGACAAAATGTTTCTAGCAACATTGTCGTTATAAACACTCGCTGATAAATATGATAATGATAATATGTTGATATCATGCACAATAAACAAGTTACTACTGTCACATCATAGTTTAACCAAAACATTAGCAACTTACATGATATTTATCCAAAAGAACTGTTTTTATTATTTATGAGTAAAATCTATATTTTAACATATGTTTGAAAATCTGAGTTGTAAGTCAAGAATTATTCAGAGATTATATGATATTATATGGTTAAGATAATTTGAATAGAACTTCACACAATAATGTAAAATGGCAATATATATATCGCTATTTGTATGTTAACTCAGATGTTGATGTATATCAATAAACATTACTGTAACAATGCAATTTAATACTAATATGTTAGAGATATGGTTTGAAAAAGTATGAATAGGTTTCGTTTTTCGAGCGCTATGTTAGTTACTTTACTGATGTTATGTGGGACTTTTGTTAATGTTAACAGTTTATTCGTGCGTAAGTTGTGTTAGGTTTGTCGTTGTACACTATTTTCTTAGCTCGGGTTATGCTATGTTAGCTTTATTGATGTGAAAACTTTATTACGTTAGCGTATATTCGTTGATTAGTATGGGATAATTAGCCAATGTTATGATAACTTTTAATTATTACTATGTTAATGTAAAATTAACATTGTTATGTTAGAGATATGCTTGAGAAAGTATGAATAGGTTACGATTTTGTAAGTTATGTTAGTTACTTTACTGTTGTTAAGTGTGAAACTTTGTTAACAAAACAAGAATCAATGGTATTGCGTAATGTTTCGAAAACGAACCAGACAAGAATCATAGGTATTGCACAATGTTTCGAAAAGTGGGAGGAGTTTGAGCAAATTCTCGAATTGTATCTGATAGCTCTAGTGATACAGGAAATACAAATACATATGTGAAACGAATTGTTCGTAAGTCATAGATATGAAAATACAAATATATGATACGATTTCATGTTTAAACAAAGTTGTACATGGCATGTTGTATAGACTTTTGAACCGTTATGGTTCGTTCGTGTGTTATATCCTTGTTTACGCTCTTATGATTGGTTGAAAGAAAGAATCCCATTACCTTTAAGGATTGTTTATACACTCTATTTTCTTCAGTAAGACATTTTTCGCTGTGCTGGTACGATGACATCTCCTCGCATCTCTACGCTTGTTGTTGATATCTTTACGAGGTCTTTCGTAATACCCAATGATGTGTCATTTATATTTATTCGTAAACCGAATGGAGACCGATCCATTGGTTGTATTCCATCCATAGGTTCAAATAATAGACCCTTATTCATTTCTGTTGAAGAATTCATCAAGATTATCGACACCGTTGCAACTTGGGTAACGAATGAGTGTGTGTTACCCGATGCATCGAGGCGTAGTGAAATATCAGACTGGGGAGACAGTGAGAATGGTTCTAATAGAATATATGCTACTTTCTGGTCGTGTGACAATATTAAAAACCTTGATGTACGCATCTATTGGAGACCAATCGATGGGGCAACTTTCTGGCGTTCAATAATAGGTTTCACAGTTCGAACATCTGAAAATATTACAGCTTTGATTAAAATAAAAAATGAATTAACATCGCATCTTAACTATGTTGATATACTCGAGGACTTAATACATATAGCTCATGGTGTAATCTATGATATTTACACTGAAACATGTGGTTTACCGTATAATGCGATATGCAGGAGTGTACTAATAACTATCAGCATGGACACGTTTACTTCTCTCTGGAGTGAGAGAATGAATGCTGTTGAACCAAAATATGCAGAAAAATGGTTTAGTGTTGCAAGTGACATTTATATTTACATCCTTTCAAAGGGTGTTGAATCTCTGGAGAGATATATAGAACTTGCTCAAATTATACAGAATCCTCTGTCCCACGAATAGATGAATTAATATGTATCGAATGAGTTGCCGGATAGTGTTTTTATATATTTATATAATGCTCTTTTCATTGAAAATTATATGTTATAAAAAATGAAAACTTGTTTTACTTCCCCACAGCATGTGATCTTTATTGATTAAGATGCTATTGAAGGATGTTTATTCGATCGGCTGTAGTGTGTTAAGTATGTTATGTTCATAGTTTAACTCTACCGAGGGTAAAACTTTGGTATGTTAGCTGTTATCCTAATAGATCAAAAACAATTACTATGCTAATGTTATAAAACATAAAGACATTAGCAAAAACATAAAATGTTTTTAATAAATTTGTTATGTTGACCCTGTGACAGGCAATGCCCCGCTAATGTTTCGAAAACGAACCAAACAAGAATCATAGGTATTGCAAAATGTTTCGAAAAGTGGGCGGAGTTTGAACAATTTCTCGACTTGTATCTGCTAAGTCTAGTGAAACAGGTAATACAAATACAATCCTGAAGCGACTTGCTCGTAAGACCCAAGTATAAAACTCGACTTGTATCTAATAACTCTAGTGAAACAGGACATACATATATAAAAGTGAAGCGAATTGTATAAACATGAAAAGTGTAAAATTATAAACATGAAAAGTTTTAAAGAAATAAAATTAAAAATAAAGTTTTTTAAAAAAACAAAAAGTTTTAAAGAAATAAAATTAAAAATAAACAAAAGTTTTTTAAAAACAAAAAGTTTTAAAGAAATGAAATTAAAAATAACTAAAAGTTTTTTAAAAACAAAAAGTTTTAAAGAAAAAAATTAAAAATAAAAAGTTTTTTAAAAACAAAAAGGTTTTAAAGAAATGAAATTAAAAATAAATAAACAAACACATCGCTATACTGATTTGTTAAATGAATATTTACCTCATCTGCTCCGTGCCTGTTCGTACTGTATGCATAGTTAGGTACTTTACTGTTGTTAAGTATGAAACTTTGTTAATGTTAGTAGTTTACTTGAGCGTAAGGTATGTTGGGTTTTTCGTTGTATGTTATATTCTTAGTTCAGGTTATGATATGTTAGCTTTATTACGGAAAACTTTGTTCATGTTGAGTATATTCGTTGATCAGTATGATAATTAGGTTAGGTTATGGTAAATTATTGTTAAATGTTGCTATGTTAATGTAAAAATAACTATGTTAGAGATATGTTTGAAAAAAGTGTGAATAGGGTACGTTCCGTATGCATTGTTAGTTAATTTACTGTTGTTAAGTATGGAACTTTGTTAATGTTAGCGAATTATTCATGTATAAGGTATGTTAGGTTTTAAGTTCTTGTATATTAGAGTATTCTTAGGTTAGTATGATGCAGTTAGCTTTTTATTGATGTGAAAACTTTGTTACGTTAACATATTAGTTGGTCAGTATGATAAATAGGTTAGGTTATGATAAATTTTTGTTAAATGTTACTATGTTACTGTAAAATAACAGTGATATGTTAGAGATATGTTTGAAAAAAGTGTGAATAAGTTACGTATTGTATGCATTGTTAGTTACTTTCCTATTGTTAAGTATGGTACTTTGTTAATGTCGACTGTTTATTCGTGTCTAAGGTATGTTAGGTTTTGTCGTTGTACATTATATTCTTACATCAGCTTATGTTATGTTAGCTTTATTGATGTGAAATCTTTGTTGCGTTAGCGTATTTTCGTTGGTCAGTATGATAATTAGGTTAGGTTATGATAAATTTTTGTTAAATGTTACTTTGTTAATGTAAAATAATAGTGATATGTTGGAAAAAGTGGGAGTAGGTTACGTTCTGTATGCTGCGTTAGTTACTTTCCTGTTGTTAAGTATGGAACTTTGTTAATGTTGATTGCTTATTCGTGCATAAGGTATGTTAGGTCTGTCGTTGTACATTATATTCGTAGTTCAGTTGATGCTATGTTTGCTTTTATTGATGTGAAAACTTTGTTACGTTAGCATATATTCATTGATCAGTATGATAATTATACAAGGTTGTGATAACTTTTTGTTAAATGTTACTATGTTAATGTAAAAATATCAGTGATATGTTAGAAAAAGTGTAAGTAAGTGTAGGAGGAGTTTGAACAATTTCTCGACTTGTAACTAATAACTCTAATGAAACAGGAAATACAGATACAAACATGAAACGAATTGCTCGTAAGGGTGGGCTTGAAAATACAAATACGAACAGAAAGTGAATCGACTGTAAAACCTGATCGAGAAAATATATACACGAACAGAAAACGATTAGGGTATAGCGCCTATACATGGTATTATTTGAATCAATATGGTTCGTTCGTCCGTCCTATACTTGTTTACTTTCTTCTGATTGGTCGAAAGAAAGAATCTCATTACCTTTTGAATCTGTTTATACATACGATTTTCATCAGTAAGACACTTTTTGCTGTGCTGGTATGATGACATCTCATTCTGCTCCTAAGTTCGTTAGAAATATCTTTACGAGGACCTTCGTAATACCCAACGATGTGGTATTTATATTTTTTCGTCAAACGAATGGAGAGCGATATATTACCTGTATTCCATTCGGAGGTGCAAATAATAGACCTTTATTCATTTCGGTTGAAGAATTCATCAAGATTGTCGATACCTCGGAAGCTTGGGTGAATGCTAATTATGGATCATCTGATGGATCGCCTCCGGGTGAAATATCTATCAGAGGTGACAATGCGAGAGGTTATAATAGAATAGAGGTTGTTTTCACTGCATCTGATAATGTTAAAAGTATTGATGTACGCAACTATTGGAAACCCATTGATGCTATCACATTCGTGCGTACGTGTATAGGTTTCACTGTTCAATCATCTGAAAATATTACAGCTTTGGTTAAAATGAAAAACGAATTAACGTCTCATCTTAAAGATGTCGACATACTCGAAGACTTAATTCATATAGCTCACGGTGTAATCTACGAAATTTACAATGAAACATGTGGTTTACCATATAATGCAATATACAGGCGTTAACAACTATCAGCCAGGACACGTTTACTTCTCTCTGGAACGAGAGACTGCGTACTAGTGATCCTGTGTATGCCGAAGAATGGATTAATGCAGTAAGCGGTATTTATACTTACATCCTTTCAAAGGGTATTGAATCTCTGGAGAAATATATAGAACTTGCTCAATTTATACAGAATCCTCTGTCCCTTGATTAGATGAGTTAATATGTTTAAAATAAAACGTATGCTTTTATGTATTTATTTAATGTTCTTTTCATTGAAAATTATATGCTATAAAAAATGAAAACTTGTTTTACTTCCCTCCATGTGAACTTTATTGGTTAAGATGCTAATGATGGCTATTTATTCGTACTGCTGCTGTGTGTTAAGTATCTTATGTTCGTAGTTTAACTTTAACGGAGATAAAACTTTGTTATGTCAGCTGTTATCCTAATACATTAATAGATCTATAGATCATGGATGAGTTGGGGATGATAGGATAGGGTGGTTTTTACTGCTTTAAGGTATGTAGAAATGTAAATTTTTTACGTTATCAACAAAAGAATAAAATTCTTTAGTGAAACAGGTTTTAAAGAAATAAAGTTAAAATTAAAAGTTTTTTAAAAATAAAAAGTTTTAAAGAAATAGTTAAAAGTTTTTTAAAAATAAAAAGTTTTAAAGAAAAAAATTAAAAATAAATAAAAGTTTTTTAAAAACAAAAAGTTTTAAATAAAAGTTTTTTAAAAACAAAAAGTTTTAAAGAAATGAAATTAAAAATTTGAAATAAATAAATAAATAAACAATTTGCATGCTACTGATTTGTTAAATGAATATTTTCCGCATCAGCTTCGTATCTGCTCGTTCTGTATGCAATGTTAGTTACTTTAGTGTTGTTAAATATGGAACTTTGTTATTAGCAGTTTATTTGAGCGTAAGGTATGTTAGGATTTTGTCATTGTAAATTATTCGTAGTTTAATTGTGTGAGAGTGTATGTTATATTCGTAGTTCAGGTGATGCTATGTTTGCTTTATTGATGTGAAAAACTTTGTTACGTTAGCATATATTCATTGATCAGTATGATAATTACACAAGATTGTGATAAATTTTTGTTAAATATTAGTATGTTAATGTACATTACATTCTTAGTTCAAATGATGCTATGTTTGCTTTATTGATGTGGAAACTTTTTTAAGAGTATATTCAATGATCAGTATGACAATTACACAAGGTTATGATAAAATTTTGTTAAATGTTATTATGTTAATGTAAAAATATCCTTGATATGTTAGAAAAAGTGCGAGTAGGGTATGTTAGATTTGTCGTTGTACATTATATTCCTAGTTCAGATGATGCTATGTTTGCTTTATTGATGTGAAAACTTTGTTACGTTAGCATATATTCATTGATCAGTATAATAATCAGACAAGGTTATGATAAAATTTTGTTAAATATTACTATGTTAATGTAAAAATAGCTGCGGAGTCGTAAAATAAATTTTTATACCGACTCCGACTCCGACTCCATAAATTCAAATTTGGATTTTCGACTCCGACTCCGACTCCACTTAAACAAAAATTTTCGACTCCGACTCCGACTCCGACTCCACTTAAATAAAAATTTTCGACTCCGACTCCGACTCCGACTCCAGCAGTCAAATTCAAATTTACTCTGACTCAGCTTAGTGCTTACAGTTACAAATAAAACATTTTTTTGTTTCAAATATTTTTTTCGCTTTCTTTAAGAATAAAAAAATATACCACTTTTCCAATGAATCTAATCTCCAAATGCTATACGGTAAAATACCGTAAAGAGTAGAGGTGTAGCAGATACCCGCATCCGCATAATTTTTCTCTACCCGCATCCGCATGATTTTTTTTGCGGATAGCGGATAGTATTCATTTATGAATTATGACTAAATGTTCCTCAACTTTCTGTAACGCAAGATGTTCAGACTCGCTGGAATAGTTGGTACATGCTTGAGAGGATTGGAGAAATAAATGAAGCTGTCTCTCATTATGCTTCGAACAAAAACACAAAGGTGAAAGGCTTGACAGGTGATGATAATACGATTTTAGGTAATTGTATTACTCTTCTTAAACCGTTTGAAGAGGTAACTAAGACTATTATCTCAGAAAATTCTTGTTTGCCAGACGAGATTCCTCTAGTTGCAACGATGAAAGCTGTGCTAAATGCTGCTATTAAAAGTAAGGGACTTTCAAAGGTGACAGAAACACTAATGCTGGAGATAGATAATAGATTTCAAAATCTGCAAAACGATTACGCATCTGCAATAGTAACTTTTCTGGATCCTACATACAAAACCAAATTTTTGAATCACGTGTTTCACAAGGTAAATTTATTTATATGCCTATGTGATGAACAGCTGCTAAAGCCAGAAATTTCACCAGCTAATAAAAAATGGGAAAGATTGTAGAAACACACACATTTACTATCTGTTAGCGAAACGATAGCAGCGATGAAGAGTCTTGTTCAGAGGTGTCAAAGGACACAAGTTGAAACTCTTGCATTGGATAAAGATCCATTGGTTTGATGGCGGATAATTGTAAAAGTTTTTCACATCTTGCAGAATTCGGCAGGGAATACTTGGCATGCCCTTCAATAAGTGTAGCTGGCGAGCATCTTTTCAGCGATGCAGATCTCATTTACGAAGAAAAGAGAAGCAAACTCATCTTTAAAAGGCTCAGAAGCTTTAGTTTTTTTAACACAATTTGAGAGAATATTAATTTCAAGTATTATTCTACATATAATCTTTTTTTATTGGTTGAGGCTGGGGAAAGAGATTGATGGGGTGCAAAAGAGTTGGGCCATATCTCGCAATCTGGTAACATTAAGGTATAGGTATATATATATATATATATATAACTATATATATATATATATATATATATATAGTATATATATATATATATATATATATATATATATATATATATATATATATATATATATATATAACAACTCCCAGGAAGGGCTTTCGCCCTGTCAGTTGGTCCAACATCTTCTTTTGGCCCGAAACTCTTAACCCTAGAGCATTTTAGAAAACCATTTCTTTTCGCAATTGTTTCCAGTCCTCTGGTTAATACTCTCAGGTAGGGTTTTTGCCCTTTCAGTAGAACTAGCATCTTCTTTCATTAGGCTTCAAAACTCGTTCACCCAGAGGTCTCCAGAGGATCTTGCTTCTAGACGCATAAGATTCTAACACTGGTCCAAGAGTAATACAAGCAAAAGGAAAGCGACCAGGTCAAGGCCTGTCGCCCCATAACCATGCGGAAGAAAATCTCACCTGTCCTGACAGCTACGAAACTTCCAACCTTCTAATTATACATATAAAAAAATAAATATCTTATATATATATATATATATATATATATATATATATATATATATATATATATATATATATATATATATATATATATATATAGTAGTATATATATATATATATATATATATTTATATATATATATATATATATATATATATATATATATATATATATATATATATATATATATATATATATATATATATATATATATATATATATATATATATATATATATATATATATATATATATATATATATATATATATATATATAAAATATTTGTGTGTCAGACTCTAAAAACTTAACTATCCGCATATACTGATTTTTACTATCCGCATCCGCGGATAGTTAAAAATCACCATCCGCTACATCTATAGTAAAGACATAAAGATGCAGGCGCAGCGCAACACATGACAAACAAATATATTTCAGTTTCGGAAACAAATGTATAACCAATTATAATGTAAATTATTTTTATTTTTAATATAAAAATTGTTATTTTAAAATTAACAGTTTAATCGTACTTCGTCAGTCTTTGTTAATAATAATAATAATATTATTAATAATGATAATAATAATAATAATAATAATAATAATAATAATAATAATAATAATAATAATAATAATAATAATAATAATAATAATAATAATAATAATAATAATAATAATAATAATAATAATAGTTCTATAAATTTTCGACTCCGACTCCGACTCCGACTCCGACTCCCTTTACACAGGAATTTTCGACTCCGACTCTGACTCCACTTGCACAGAATTTTCGACCCGACTTGACCCGACTCCGGAAAATTGCACGACCCACGACCCGACTCCACGACCTCGACCCGACTCCGCAGCCCTGAAAAATATCCAAGGATTGGGGTAGGGAGGGGAGGGGTAGGTTTTTTGATTTACTGATTTACAGGTTTAGGGCAGGGAAAAACTACAAACTTTTTTGTAATATGAAAAGCGTAAAATTTTAGTAAAAACAAACTGTTTAAACCATATAAAACAAAAATAAATGAAAGTTTTGTGTTATGTTATACAAAATATGATATGAATCAATAGATCATAGATGGGGAGGGTCGTGAGGCGGGGGAGGCTGGGGAGGCTGGGGAGGCTGGGGAGGCTGGGGATCTGGAGGCTCAAGAGGCTCAAGAGGCTCAAGAGGCTCAAGAGGCTCAGGAGGCTCTAAAGGCTGTTTGATTTACATAAAAACCAATTTCTTGGTTATGAACTAGAAAAAGTTAAAAAAAATTTAATTTTTTTAATTTTTTAAAAAATTTTTTTTTTTAAATTTTTATAAAAATTTATTTTTTTTTTTTTTTTTTTTTTAAAATTTTTTTTTTTTTATTTTTTTTTAATTTTTTTAAAAATTTTTTAATTTTTTTTTTATTATTTTTTTTTTTTTTTTTTTTTCTTTTCTGTATCGAGGTTGCATCATAAGAAAGATGTATACCAAGTTTCATCGTTCTATGTCAATATTTCAGGTTTGAGGGGCTGACCCCCTTTGTGTGTGTACGGCTATTTAAC
>JABUQX010143870.1:27500-30000 GCA_015478945.1 Trachelipus rathkii
AACAGGAGAGACGAGAGAACCGTCGAAAGAGATAGGAAAGTTAGAAGGTGTTTTAGAGAAGGAGATTTGTAGAAGTTGAGTTTTAAAAAATTGAATTTCACAAGGTTCCCCGCCCGGAAATTCTATCCAGATCGCGAGAATAGAATCGGAAAGATTAAGACGAGAGGCAATTCTAGAAGTAAAGAAGGGCAGGAGTGAAATGAGTTGAAGAATGAAGGGTCGAATCTCGGCATATGAGTGGATAGAGTTAGATGTGCAGGTGAGACCATTAATGAAAGTAGGAATAAAGTAGAAGATCAAGACAGAACCCACAAGGGAACACCTATTGACGAAAGGAAGAAGTCGCCCCAACTTCTATTGGCAATCGATATTAAGCGATTTGAAAGAAATGAACGCAAGTAAACAAAGAGAAGGAGAAACCCAAAGGAAGGAGCTTGGAGGCAGCTGACATGCCATACCCGGTCAAATGCTTTGGATATGTCAAGCATACCCAACAAGTCTCCCCGTAGTTCAAAGAGTGAAAAACCATAAATCAGTAAGATAGGAAAGTATTTCGCCAGTACACCTCGAGCGCCGAAAGCCGTACTGGCGATCGGAAAAAAGGAGTGAATGAGATTCCAGATGATCTAAGAAATAGAGAGTTGAGAAGAGTTTCAAAGATCTTAGATAGAATACAAGTGAGAGCTACAGGGTGATAGTTAGAAGGATCAAAGCGGCTTAATTTTTTCGAAATAGGTTAGGCATGTGCGTGCTTCCAACACTGTGGGAAAGTTTTAGTATTGAGACATAGAGAATAAAGTTGAACGATGGGAGCGGGGCCAGAACGGAGGCACACTTCCTCAAAACTCGGGGATGAATGCCATCCGGGCCACCCGCCTTCCTAACGTTCAAGTTTCAAGAGCCCATGCCCGATCAAATGTAATCACATGCAAAGGCATAGGATACCTGAAAGGAGAAGGAAGGAGGAGGAGGAGAGATGCCAAGAATCGTCCAGGGTTGAGTTAGAGGGAAATAGGAGGCCGAAGATTGGCCTTTTCAGTTGAAGAATTAGCAACAGAACCATCAGATCGAATAAGAGGAGGAAAGGCAGATTTACAGAAGTTGTTAGAGATGTTTTTGGCAAGAAGGCCAGAAAGATTTGTCAGTGGGAGAACTAGCGCACCTTCGTTTGATGAAAGCCCGCTTTGCTCGTCGAGAGTATCCCTGCAACGATTCCTAGCTGAATGAAAATTACAAGAGTGATAGGAGAACGAGAATTTTTCCACCCCCGATACGCACTGTCTCTAGCCTTAATGGCCAGAAACAAGCACGATCGAACCATGAATTATGAGGAGAGAAAGATTTATTTAGTCTAGGAAGGAATGAACCTGCTCATCCCATCAATAATTACAGCTCCCACTTTATCGGGCAGAAGTCGAAGCGTTACCAGAGGCAAAGCAGTTATTCCAATTATAGTTAGAAGCAACGCAAGGCCCCCAATCGGCCCGATCAAAGTGCCAGAAAAAACGCGTAGAGGCAGGATGGAGCTGTTGGAGAGAAAGTATTAAAATTAAGAGGTATAAGGATTGTGGTCAGATTTACCAATAGAAGCGAAGGTGGTGTTTATAGAGAGAAGAACTAGTGGTGAAACATAGGTCAAATGTGTTCAGTTCAAGAATTGGTTGGGAAGATCCGGAATATCTGTGGGTTCTTTAATTAGTTGTTCCAGATCGTTGAGAATGCTGAATGACTTCGGCCTCCTTCAAACCTAAATCAGTATGAAGGGACCCCAACCGACAGTGTTGTGTGATGAAATCCCTAAATAGAACCTCAGTATTTGGATGAAAAGATATAGCAGCCTCTTAAGAAGTAGTAAGATATTCAAAAAAGGCGTGAAAATCTGATTCTGTTAGGAGAATAATAGCAGAGAAACACAAGATTATTGTAGTAGAAAGGGAGAAATATATATATATATATATATATATATATATATATATATATATATATATATATATATATATATATATAAATATATATATATATATATATATATATATATATATATATATATATATATATATATATATATATATATTATATATATATATATATATATATATATATATATATATATATATATATATATATATATATATATATATATATATATATATATATATATATATATATATATATATATATATATATATATATATATATATATATATATATATATATATATATATATGATAGGATTAATAGGGAAGCTTTTTGGCGGGTGTTAATAATATACGGTGTTGGTGGTCGGCTTTTCAATGGAATCAGAAGAATGTATGTTGATAGTAAAGAGTGTATAAAAATAAATGTTGAGACTAATGGTTTAATAATAACAGCAGAGTGAGGCAGAGATGTTTTTATATCCATGGTTATCTAATTTGTGCATGGATGGGATGATGAAAAAAGCAAGGGATGGTTGATGGCTAGATTGAAAGAGAATGGAAGAAAGTCGATTTGGACCTGC
>JABUQX010143871.1:0-2500 GCA_015478945.1 Trachelipus rathkii
CGGTAATACTTCGTTCGGATCGGAGATGGGTGTTTAACCGTTTCGCATTTATCGTGAAACGCTCGCGTTTTCGTGCGCCGCTTCAATAGCGCTATCGCTCTCACTTGTATTCTATCTAAGATCTTTGAAACCCGTCTCAACTCTATCTTCTTAGATTATCTGGAACTAAACTCATTCCTTTCTTTCCGATAGCCAGCACGGCTTTCAGCGCTCGAGGTTCTTCTGGTGATATACTTTCCTATCTAACCGATTTATGGTTTTCAGCTCTTAGGAACTACGGGGAGACTTGCGTGGTGGCGCTTGACATATCCAAAGCATTTGACCGAGTATGGCACGCGTCACTGCTCTCCAAGCTCCCCTCCTTTGGGTTTCCTCTTTCTCTTTGCTTAATTATGTCTAGCTCTCTTTCAAATCTCTAAATATCGTCAATAGTGCCAATAGTGGTGTTCCTCAGGGTTCTGTCTTATCTCCTACTTTATTCCTACTTTTCATTAATGATCTTCTCACCTGCACATCTAACTCTATCCACTCATATACCGATGACTCGACCCTTTATTCTTCAACTCATTTCAGTTCTGCTTCCTCTTTTACTTCTAGAATTGCTTCTCGTCTTAATCTTTCCTATTCTATTCTCGCTGATCTGGATAGAATTTCCGGATGGGGTCGTCTAAACCTTGTGAAATTCAATTCTTTGACACCCAACTTCTACAAATCTCCCTCTCTAAGACACCTTCTAACTTTCCTATCTCTTTCGACGGTTCTCTCGTCTCCTGTTGACAATATAAACATCCTTGGCCTTAACATAAACAAAAAAATGTCTTGGAAACCTCATGTCACAACAGTTGCTAGGGCGGCCTCAAAGGAACTCTGAGTTCTGTTTAGACTGCAAGACTTTTTTCCCTCTTCTCAGTTGATCCAGCTATACAAGGGTCTCATCCGCCCTTGTATGGAGTACTGCTCTTATATCTGGGGGGGAGGCTCTGGTTTCACCCGGCTTTTTTATAGTGTCGAGTCAAAGGCCAAAAGTCTTATAAACTGTTCTGTTGGTGCTTTTTCTTATTCTATAGGCACCCCAGCAGCAAGTGCTCGAGGAACTTATCATTGCATGCCACCCACCTTCTGGCAGCACATGCTAGGAGTGCTGTATCTGTGTTGATATGGTAACTCCAGTTCGCTGTGGTGCTTCCTTCTTTCCCGCCACCTCTGTTCTGTGGAATTCTCATCCATCTTCTGCATGTCCTGCTGTATTTAATCTCCCTCACTTTAAAGCCTGCGTCTGTGCTCATCGGCGTAATTTGCGCTAGAGAGTGAACTTTTGAGCTTGCTACACCCCTTCCTTGAATAGGGCTCTGACTGTGAATGCTGGCGACAATTGTAAAAAAAAAATCCTTAGGTGGGCAGATAAGTGGCAAATGAACTAAATCCCCTACTCACCCCATAAAAAGAAATTCTTCGCACAGTTCAAGGGCGACATGTAGCAACCACACATACTTTTTTACCTATTCAAACTGGACCAGCATCGGAAACTTTTGCGCCTAGTAACACGATTTTCTGGAGAGCTCTGGGAGAACGATTTTGGAGGCCAAATGGAAGAAGATGCTAGTTCCATTGAAAGGGTGAAAACCCTACCTGAGTATATAACTCAAGGACTAGCATCGAAAACCATTGGGCTGAGAAAGAGTTTTCTATAGTGCTCCAGGATCAAGAGTTTCGAGGCCAAAGGAAAGAAGATGCTGGCCCAACTGACAGGGCGAAAGTCCTACCAGAGAGATGGTGTAGAATGTAGAATTCTAGCACTCACACACACAAAATCTACCATAGCTCTCTACCACAAGTCCCTCATCAGAATTGCAAATCTTTCTATCCCCCTCTCATTCCTCTAATTACCAACACAAACACATTTCACACCACACCACTCATTTTCACTGTTTCTTTCCATCTTTGTTTCAGTCACAGCTAGCAAATCAAATTTGCCCTTTCTAAATGCATCCATCACCTCTCTCCTCTTCTCCTCAACATTTATTCCTCTGACATTCCATGTAACCATACGATTCAAAAATTTTCGCCGAATGATAGAACGCAGCTTACGGCTATCACGACCTTCTCTGAGCTATGCATTATCATTCCTGGCAAAAGATAAGTGGTAGTGGGCAGCCAACCCAACTACCACCATCACTTAGTTAAAACTAAATTTAAACTAAAATATATTGCTTAAGCTTACTCATTTTCATAAGCCTACGGTGAAGCACAAAAAAATATATCGATTTCTTTTTACATTTTGTTAATATTAATTAAATTATATTTGAAAATTCAAAGAAAGCTTCTCTTTTTTTTTGTTTCGTAAATTTAGAATCTTAAAATGCATTTCCCAGGTTTACCAACTTTACGAAGCTTAAATTATTTTTCGCTCCGGGATTTAATAAAAAAATATATATATATATATATATATATATATATATATATATATATATATATATATATATATATATATATATATATA
>JABUQX010143871.1:12500-15257 GCA_015478945.1 Trachelipus rathkii
CAGAAAAAGAAATCGCCCCATCAACAGATGATATTGAACGATTTGAAAGAAAGCTAGAAATAAGTAAGCAAAGAGAAGGAGGAAACCCAAAGGAGGGGAGCTTGGAGAGCAGTGACGCGTCCCATACCCGGTCAAATGCTTTGGGTATGTCAGGCGCCACCATGCAAGTCTCCCTGTAGTTCCTAAGGGCGGAAAACCATAAATCGGTTAAATAGGAAAGTATATCGCCAGTAGACCTCGAGCGCCGAAAGCCGTACTGGCGATCGGAAAGAAGGGAATGAGATTCCAGATGATCTAAGAAGTCAGAGTTGAGAAGGGTTTCAAAGATCTTGGATAGAGTACAAGTGAGAGCTATAGGGCGATAGTTAGAAGGATCAAAGCGGCTTCCTTTTTTCGGAATAGGTTGGACATAAGCGTGCTTCCAACACTGAGGAAAAGTGCTAGTATTGAGGCATAGAGAATATAGTTGATCGAAGGGCGTCACCAGCACGGAAACACACACCTTCAAAATTCGGGGATTAATGCCATCTCCATCTGGGCAACCCGCCTTTCTTACGTTCGTAGATTTCAGGAGCCCATGCACCCGATCAAATGTAATCGCAGGCAAAGGCATAGGACACCTGAGAGGAGAAGGAAGAGGAAGAAGAATGCCAGAATCGTCCAGGGTTGAGTTAGAGGAAAATAGGAGGCCAAAGAGATTGGCCTTTTCAGTTGGAGTATTAGCAACAGAACTGTCAGAGCTAATAAGAGGAGGAAAGGCAGATTTATAGAAGTTGTTAGAGATGTTTTTGGCAAGAGGCCAGAAAGATTTGTCAGTAGGAGAATCAAGGTCGTCAGCGCACTTTCGTTTACTGAAATTTCGATTTGCTCGTGGAAGAGTACCCCTGCAACGATTTCTAACTGAGTGAAAATTAGAGAGTGATAGATCGAGAATTTTTCCACTCCTGATACGAACTATCTCTAGCCTGAATGGCCAGAGAGCATGATCGAACCATGGATTTTGAGGAGAGAAAGATTTAGTTAAGGAATGAACCTGCTCATCCCATCAACGATTACAGCTCCCACCTTATTGGCAGAATCTGAATGTCTTCAGAGTCAAAGGAGTCACTCCAATAAAGTTAGCGCAGAAGCGACGCAAAGCCTCCCAATCGGCCCTATCAAAGTGCCAGAAAACCGCATAGGGCAGGGTAGAGCTGTTGGAGAGAAAGTATTAAAATTAAGAGATATAAGGTTGTGGTCAGATTTACCAATAGGAGCGAAGGTGCTGTATTTATAGAGAGAAGGATTAGTGGTGAAACATAGGTCTAAGTGTGTTCAAGAATTGGTTGGCGCGATCCGGTATGTGTGTGTGTAGGTTCTTTAATTAGTTGCTCCAGATCGTTGAGAATGCTGAGTGATTCGGCCTCCTCCCCACCTTGATCACTATGAGAGGACCCCAACCAATCAGAGTTGTGTACATTGAAATCTCCTAAATAGAGGACCTTAGTATTTGGATGAGAAGATATAAGTCTCGTGGGAAGTAGTAAGATATTCCAAAAATGGCTGAAAATCTGTTCTTAGGAGAACAGTAGCAGAAGCACAAGATTATTGTAGTAGAGAGAAGAAATATTTTAAGCCACATAACATCAAAGTTAGGAGATTCGAGGTGTTGCAGGAGTTTTAATGTTTACATAGGCACATACTCCACCCTTCAGACGGAAATTATGAAACAAGTTATAGTTGGATATGTTAAACGAGTTAGAAGATGAATTCTTAGCCATCTGGGTCTCAGGCAAGAGCAAAAGGTTAGGGTTATTATAATAATAATAATAATAATAATAATAATAATAATAATAATAATAATAATAATAATAATTTCTCATGATTAATAACAATAATAATGATCTATTTAATAATAAAATAATTCATGTTCCTTATATTTCAACTTAATATTTTATGTATTTTTAATATATAGTATCATCAAAACATTGGTTTAAAAAATTTTTAATATGTGAGATCATGGACAGACATACAAAATTCTAGTACTTTAAATTTAAAGTTCTTAAATTATGATGCAGAAACATAATCTTTCTCCAGTTTCTGGTGTAATATTTCCTTACTTAATCAGCAGAAATTGACGATGACGATTGAGAAAAAATATGCCGATTTTGCGGATTTTTAATCGTCCCATCACTAATATTTAGGGGACTTAGGACTGGAGTTGGAGTTGGGCAAATTTAAAGATCCTGCATATAACTATTGATAAACCTGTGAACAATGTTTAATTTATGGGGCCCAAGGAGGATTTAAGAGTCTTTCTTCAAACCTTCTAGCTCTGATTATGACTGTACCCTAAAATATGTAACTGGCCAATTTTTTTTTTTTTAGCCTATGAAAGATAGAATGATGTTTTTTTCCATGTTAAAAAATATTGTCTCTAGAGAGGGCAGCATAAGCCACAACTGACTAAAGTTATTTTTTTTATGCGGTTAACAAATCCTGCCTCTAGAGGGAAGTCAACCAATTGAAATTGGATAAAAACATTTGTTGGGAACCATCTGAAAAGTTTAAGAATATTTCAGACAATCTTTGTAGACAGTATTAGGGACACCAAAATTTGTTCAGTTTCAATATATTATGAATTTTTTTCTTTATATTTTAATATTAAAATATTTATTTGTTTTTCTCAATTTGATAGTAATAACAATTAGATTGTAGTACCTATGTAATGAATAATAAATAGTTACTTTATTTAAAAAATTAAAATTATACTTTAGA
>JABUQX010143872.1:0-10448 GCA_015478945.1 Trachelipus rathkii
CGCTGCCCTTCCTTACCCGCCTTCTGCAACCTTTCCAACTCCTTCTCCTTCTTCTCACCCACCCCATCCTCCCTACTCTCATGCTTTCGCGGTACACCCCTCTACTGCTTCTCTCGATGCCAGGATGTCGGTTTTGGAATCGGGCATGGCTGAAATAAAATCTGCTCTTCTCTCCCTCACTACGGCCAGTAATAATAACACCTTTCGCTCCCGTGATGGCACTCCTTCCAACTTTCATCCTTCTCGTCGTCCTCGTTCCCCCTCGGCTTCTTCCTCGTCAGTATCCTCATGGGTACTGTTATTATCACCATACTTTCGGTATGGACGCGAAGAAATGCGATCCCTTGTCCACTCCACCCGGGAAACTCAGCAGCAATCCCGTCGTAGGAGCGACGGGAGATGCTGACTCTTTTTCGTCTTCTTCTCCTACTGCACAGGATGTTCTTCGTATCTACGATCACTCCTCCAAACTTTCCTTCTTGATCGATTCTGGGGCCAGTCTTTCTTTGGTTCCCAGGGACCCTTCCCAGGACTCTGCCATTCCTCTTTCTGGCCGTCAACTTTTCGCTGCCAATGGCTCTTCCATCCCGGTATATGGAGAGCGTTTGTGCACGTTGGATCTTTTTCTCCGCCGCAAGTTCAGATGGGTTTTTCTCGTCACTGAGGTGACACAGCCCATCTTCGGTGCTGATTTTTTGTCCCATTTTAATCTTATGATCGATCTTCGTAATCGCCGACTTGTCGATAGCGATACTTCTCTTTATACTCCCGGTGCTATTATTGCTCCTGCACTAAAGGGTGTTTCTGCTATTGCTCCTCCAACTTCTTCGGTAGTCTCTCCCTTTCTTACCCTCCTGCAGAAGGAATTTCTTTCTTTATTGGATCCTTGCTCTGCAGATACTCCACTTAAACATTCTGTCCTGCATTATATCGAGACCACTGGCCCATCCACCTTCGCTAGAACTCGTCGCCTCCCTCCTGATAAGCTCAAGGCAGAAAAGGCCGAGTTTGATCACATGTTACAACTTGGCATTGTGCTCCCTTCTAAGAGTTGTTGGTCTTCTCCGCTACACATGGTCCCTAAAGGCACTACGGGGAATTGGAGACCCTGTGGTGATTTTAGGGCCTTGAATTTTGCCACAACTCCAGATAGGTATCCGGTACACCACATTCAATCTTTCACTTCACACCTGGTCGAAACACTATCTTCTCTTCTTTGGACTTGATTCGGGCTTACCACCAGATCCCGGTGGCTACGGAAGACGTTCCCAAGAAAGCTGTGATCACTCCGTTTGGCTTCTTTGAGTATGCGAGAATGCCATTCGGTTTGAAAAACGATGCTCAATCATTCCAGAGGTTCATCGATTCCATCCTTGGCCTTCCGTTTGCCTGGGCTTATTTAGATGATCTTCTCCGTTTCCTCCTCTCCTGAAGAACATGCGGATCACCTACGTGCCGTCTTTGGTAGGTTGAATGATGCGGGAATTCGTCTCAATCCTACTAAGTGCGTATTCGGTGCGTCTTCTCTCACCTTTCTGGGTCACACAGTCTCGGCTGAGGGTATTTGCCCTCTCGTAGACCGTCTCGCCGCTATCCGCGACTTTCCTTTTCCCCAAAACCAAAAGCAGCTTCGGCAATATCTGGGAATGATTAACTTTTACCATAGGTTTCTGAAATCAGCGGCAGCCCTCTTAGGCCCGCTTACCGCACTCATTCGCCCTAAACAGCGAGGCAGTACCACAAAAGTCGCACTAATCTCCGGCAGCAGAGTCTGCTTTTGAGGCTTCCAAAGAAGCCCTGGCCTCCGTCACTTTTTAGTTCATCCCCACGATACCGCACCAGCGAGAGTGCAGGTAGATGCCTCCGATTTCGTTGTTGGTGCGGTGCTTCAGCAGTTTCAAAAGGGTGAATGGTGCCCACTTGCTTTCTTTTCGCGCAAGCTGCAACCCGCTGAAACAAGGTATAGTGCTTTCGGTCGGGAGTTGCTTGCCATGTTCGCCATTTTAGGTACTTTTTGGAAGGACGGGAGTTCCATATCCTGACCGACCATAAAGCCATCACTTTTGCTATGGTTTCAGGCCACGAAAGACATTCCCCCCGTGAAGCTCGTCATCTTGAATTTGTTTTCCAGTTTACTACGGACATACGGCACATCTCCGGAGTGGATAATTTCACCGCGGATGCCCTTTCCCGGATCGAAATTAACGCTCTTTCTCCCATTCCTGACATTGATTACGCACCCATGGCCACGTGCGAGGAGCAAGGCAATATCGATCTTCAGCAGGACTCTTCTCTACAGCTGCAGTGGCTCAATCTTCCGAGCATAGAGAAGAGGCTCTTGTGCGACATTTCAACAGGCCCTCCTCGTCCTTTCGTTCCAAATTCTCTTCGAAAGGCAGTCTTCTGCAATCTCCATTTGCTTTCACACCCTGGCGTCGAGGCTTCACGCAAACTGGTAACAGCTTGTTTTGTGTGAACTAAAGTTAACGCCGACGTAGCGAATTGAGTCCACGCCTGCATGGCTTGTCAACGTTCAAAGGTGCAAAGACACACTAAAGCTCCCTTAGGCACTTTCTTGCCCCCTGGTCAACGTTCTCAGAGAGTTCACATCGACATGGCATGCGATATATCCTCACCTGTATCGATCGGTTAACTCGTTGGACCGAAGCTTTCCCTCTCTTTGTTGATACTGCCGAATCTATAGCTAAAGCTTTCTTGTTCCATTGAATCTCTCGGTTTGGCATTCCTCTCTCGGTTACGACGGATCAAGGTCGCGTTTTCGAATCCTTCCTCTGGAAAGATTTGATGCGCTTGCTTGGTTCTGGGAAGATCCATACGACTAGCTTCCATCCAAAATCGAATGGGATTTGTGAGAGGTTTCACCGTCAGCTTAAAGCCTCTCTCATGGCACACCCGCAACCAGAACATTGGACTGAGGCTCTCCTTGGTTATGCTGGGTATACGCACGGCCGTTAAGGAAGATCTTCAGTGTTCAACTGTAGAACTCGTTTATGGCTCTACTCTTCGCCTGCCTGGCGAGTTCTTTTCTCAATCTTTCCCTCCCACTACTGCAGATCCCACCCTGTATCTCACTCGTTTGAAACGCTGTGCCCTCTCCTGGAGACCTACTCCGACCCGCCAGCAAAAGGTGCACTCCTACATTCCGAAAGATCTTTCTTCCTGTACCCATGTTTTGGTGAGGCATGACTCCCACCGTTCGGCTCTCCAACCCAAGTATGACGGGCCATTCCCGGTTATACTTCGGAAGGAGAGGTTCTTCACTGTTCAGCGTCCCACCCGTACCGAAGTTATATCGATCGAAACCTGCTTATTTTGAGGCGAATCCTCCTGACGTCCAAGATTCGGACTTGTTTCCAAAACCTATTCCGATTCCTTTGGATACACCACCTTCTTATCCTGTACCAGATTCTCCACCTCCTTCATCTCCTCCCGACTCTTCACCTCCTTCTTCTCCTACTGATTCTCCACCTCCACCACTTCTCCCTCTTGATCCAGATCCTCTTCCTTTTCCCCCTCCTCCTCTCCCTCTGCCGCCACCTTCCACTCCTCCACCTCCTGCCCTGCCTTCCACAAGTAGTACTGCCGATGTTCCACTTCCTTCTCGTATTCCTCGCCCTCTCACTCGTTCTCTTTCACGCGCTCTAGCCCCCACTCCTGCGTCTCCAACACCAGCTCCCCGTTCTTGCCCTCGTCCTGGTTTGCAACCGCCTACGTCTAGAGTTGTATCGAGCAGAGGTCGTCAGTTGCACAGACCGCTCACGCCCGAGTTAGAGCATCTGGACCTCAGCTCTGCGAAGGGGTTATATGGCCGGTGCGCTCTAAGATAGATTACGACCTAGATAGGAACGAGCTTAACTTCTTCCCGAAATAGGCTCCGCCTCCAAGCTAGCGCATTATATTTTTTTGAGAATCACGCGAGGACCAGCAGCGTATAACTGATATTACACAATAATTTAAAAATAAAAATTAATTAACCGGCAAATTATTGCCAGTGAATAAATAAAAACACAAGGACGAGTTTAGCCTAACTTGTGAATTAGCTGTAGGAAAAATAAAACTTGAAATGAACAACCAAATTCTTAATCAACCTTCAAAAGAAGCGATCACAAGAGCCTAACCCCTGCGAACCCCGCTTCAGAAATATATATATATATATATATATATATATATATATATATATATATATATATATATATATATATATCTATATATATATATACGATATATCTATATATAGATATATATATATATATATATATATATATATATATATTATGGGTGTGTTAGGCGTGAGAAGAAGTGATAAAATGAAGAATGAAACGTATTAGTTTTGTGGGGTGAAGTAAGGAGTAAATGAGAGAATAAATGAGAGTACGTTGAGATAGTTTGGTCATAAGGAAAGGATGGATGATAGTCGGTTGGTTAAGCGGATGTATAGTGGTAAGTGTGCTGGGAATCGACCGGCTGGGAGGCCGAAGAAAAAGTGTATTGAGTCAGTAAAGGAATGCCTGGAGAAGAGAAATGTGAGTTTGGCATAGGCGAGAAGATAGGTGCATAATAGGAGTGAATAGCGGGGTTTTGTGAGGGTGTATGGTTGTGGCCCACCTGGGTCAAGGGATGAACCCCACATTGCTGAGATGCCATAGTGAGGGTCCGTCGCGGTCCCGTGAAGCCATATAGGGTGGATTTTCTGACTGCGACGAGTTCTCACTGAAAGGTATAAAGGGGGTAGTAAGGCTGGGCTTTCTTTTCGACTTGCGTCATATTCTTCTACTACGGTGGATTAACACGCGGAGGCATGAGGCAGCTGCAATTATAGCATTAAGATTGCATTTGCCTTGTAGGCTAATTTTTATTTACCTGGCGTATGGCATCTCTCCTGCCCAATTTATGTATGGTATGTAACTCCAAAACCTCCTGTTCAAACAGGTAAGACGGGCATTTGAAGGAAGAAGCACTGTGGGGGCCTGCACAGTTCTTACAGTGTGGTGTATTTTCACAGGGTGTGAAATAATTCTCCGCAGACTGGCCACATATCATTCGTTCCCCCACAGCATTTCGGGGATGACCAAACCTTTGACATTTAAAGCAACTTCTGGGTCGAGGGATAAATGTACGAACATTGTAATTTGTGAACCCTATTTTCATCTTTGTAGGTTGATGAGTGGTACTAAAGGTCAGCAGTAACTGAGAATTTGGGATGTTAGGTGAGGGGGAAATCTATAAATGTTTGCAACGTAAAATCTTTTATGCTGGAGATTTTTTAGAATGACAGCAGTATCTTCGTCATTCTGTTCAAAAGAATAAATAGTGCCTTTTTATGTGTTTCTTAGTTCATCAAGAGTAAAAATAAGAGGAATGTTTACGAGAGACGTTAAGGATGACAAAATAGAGCTTTGATTCCGGTTAGCAGCTTGAACGAGAAGGGACCCATTTCTCATTAATGTGACTGGAGGGTCTTCAACTCCTAAAGCTTCTTCAAGTGCATCGCTAAGAATGGTTCTTTGCTCAGTAAGAGCTTTGGAGGTAGCGTATCGCAGTATGTAATATATCAGGAATGATGTATCCGCTGGAATTCCTGGACGGGGTGCAGCGTATGGAGTAAACGAATGAGAACGACTTTGACGGGGGCACCTTTGCGGAATTGCCCTAACCGTTTGGGCACCTGGGGTGTTAGGGGCATACCAGTCGACGAATCACTGAAATTATGCAAAGGACCCTTGGGTGTAGGAGGAGGAATAAAAGAGGATGTACTAGTAGTAGTAGGGTCTGAAGTGGGGTCTGGCTGGGAACCGGACGGATGGTAATTGATATTGATGTTATTCTCACCTTTCTTTAATAACGATTTTTCTTTAATTAACTCTTCCATAAAAATATTAAACCATACACTTCGTCTCCATGAATGAACAGTTATAAAATAAAATAAATGAAACATAAAGGTGAATAACGGGATGGACTGGAAAGGCGTATATTTCATAAGGAAGGGTAATCCTTCTCCGGCCCTCATCAGGTTACAAGTCAGAGACCCACACAATCTCCCGGACCCTACCCCGTAGGGTAGGCTGTGGATGTGGCCTCGGGAGATCCTCCAGGAATTCTACGCCGGTTTACCCCCAGTGTACCACACGGCACCTTATGGAGTAAGGTTATTATACACCAAAGTGCAGAACAGCCTCCTCAGTGGTTAGCCTTGGCTAGGGTTCCTTACAAATGGCGGCCCGGTCAAAGGTGAGTTAAAAGACAGGTTAATTTCTCCTGTACCTTCATCCACGGGGAGGAAGTGTGGGCTGAACTGAAAACCATGCGGGAAGAGGAACCGGATATAGCCCAAGAGGATGTGACTGGAAAAAGGGGAAGGCAATTCACATACAAGTACTTGAAGGGACTGATGGGTGGGTATAAAAAAACAAAGTTAGAAGTTGTGATAAAGAAGGTGGAATGAAAAGACAGAAAATTGGTATGAAAAATGAGGATAAAAGATGAAGATTAAAAGATTACGTATGTGACAAATTCTAATGCACGAATGCACATACTACTGCTAGGGCCGGAGGGATGCACAAAGTTCCCCTAGTATTAGTTCTTTCTACTATGCTATGCTGTAGGTTGTAATCAAAAGCATAGCACCCAAGGGCGTCCGCACATAGGGGCAAGGAGGGGCACTTGCCCCCCCCCCTGGAATTCGGGATCTGAATTTTTTTAAATAATATATGTATATATATATATATATATATATATATATATATATATATATATATATATATATATATATATATATATATATATATATATATATATATATATGTAGATGTGTGGGGGCATATATATATATATATAATATATATATATATATACTATACTATATATATATATAAATTAGTGATGGGACGATAATGAAATTTTTGCCGATGACGATGACGATGACGATTAGAGCAAATCAGTTTTTTGCCGATGACGATGACAATAATGATCAGGTTAATTTTCGAAAACTATTTAAAAAATTTCCTCTCTCTCTCTCTCTCTCTCTCTATATATATATATATATATATATATATATATATATATATATATATATATATATATATATATATATATATATATATATATATATATATATATATAAATAAAAATTATATATATATATATATATAAGGCTTGGGGAGGGTCAGGGGGTTCAACCTCCCGAAATTATTTTAGCGATCAAAATTTTTGATTCCTTAAGTCTCAATAATAATAATAATAATAATAATAATAATAATAATAATAATAATAATAATAATAATAATAATAATAATAATAATAATAATAATAATAATAATAATAATAAAGTCCTGATTATGAACAACAGGACGGTTTTCCTTTGTTTGGCCTATGGATGGGGTCCAACGCGTGCTTTGAAGCTGCGCACGAAAATTTGGTAGGCCCGTAGCTGTGGATAAATATGCTGGCTGGGTGTTGGGAGCCTACTTCCACTGGTAGGCTTCGATGTCACTCCGATGGTCACTACTTTTTAGCGGGATGCTTGTTTGATGTTAGTGGGCCAACCAAAAGGATTGAACAAAGACTTGATGCAGTTGAATTTGTATTTAGACAAAAATACGGACCCCAGTAACCTGGGAATTAAACAAAAAAAAAAAAGAATAATAAATACTAAGAAATAAAAATAATATAACTAAATTTAACATAAAAAAATAATAAATAATTACTAGATATTAAATTTTATATAATACAAATAAATAAAAATTTTGGGCCTATTAGATGGCCTACTTGTTGGCCTACATAAAAATCGAAAGATATTAGTGGCCGAAAAAAAATTGAGCGTAGGTCCCCCATGAAAGTGGCTTAGAAAAAATAATAGGCCCTTAGTATATGCTAATCTAAGGGTGCTACCATGAGGATAAGCTAGCTAAGCAATTATAAGTAAAAATATATAAAGAAATGCGATATAATAAAGCCACTTTCACAGAGTATCAACATTTATCACTATTTACCTTAATGTATATTAATAAATAAATTCCCACAGCCTATTTCACTCACCATGGCATAAAGAAGTAATTCACCTGCTTTAATAAGCTTTAGATAATCATAATTAAATAAAATAAAAAGTCATATAGAGCTTGTCAAATGGTTCCAAACTTCAAACCATGCGAAAAATGGCGCTAGAATAAAAATGCTAGAGGCATGTCAGTAGTATCAAAGTTTGGTAGTAGTATTTTAATTTCGAATTTGCGAAAATGAGAGTACGGTCACATATTACGTTTTGCAATTTTATATTTGCGCGGTATTTGGACTTAACCTGACTTCTTCACCACAATATATATATATATATATATATATATATATGTATATATATATATATATATATATATATATATATATATATATATATATATATATATATATATATATATATATATATATATATATATATATTTAATCTCGCCGAATTTATACCGCCAGAGAATGTAACTAAGAAATGCCAAAGGCAACAATATAAAAAAAAAAATTATGCTCTAAATTCTACACAATCTCCACGCTATTCCATTTAAGCTTTGAAGAGTTCCCTTTTTAATTGGTGAAAATATACACTTTGTTTCTATTTTACATAAATAACATATTTATTATCTAATATTTTCATTTTATTTGATCAATTTTAAAAATAAAAAAATTTTCTCGTAACATGAAATTTGTAAAAGATCGATCGTTTCGATGATCGAACGCACAGTATGAGTCGACTCTGCTATATATATATATATATATATATATATATATATATATATATATATATATATATATATATATAACTATATATATATATATATATATAATAACTAATAATATATATATATATATATATATATATATATATATATATATATATATATATATATATATATATATATATATATATTTTTTTTTTATATATATATATATATATATATATATATATTGCTTTTTTAAAGTAAACACTAATCATGGTCCTAAATTAGCAGTGGAGGTGGTTTTACAGAGGGAATAAAGATTCGAGTAAAGTAGAAAATCTTCGCATATAAACTTAAACATTTCTAATTTCAGATTAAATTAAAATTTAATTAAAGATTTAACCCTAACATCAAAACTAGTATTGTCCTGTATTTTATTATATAGTATACCTTCATTACTTTTTATAAATATCAAATTTGAAAAGTAAAATACGCAATAGGTATATTTTATGAAAATTGTTCTTCCGCTATTGGCCTTTACTTCTTCTCTTGTATGATCAGCTGACCTCCTTCCCTTCTCCTCCTAAGTCAGACAAATGTCCCCACGCGCCTGAAAAATAAATACATTTTGCTTAAATATTTATATAATGAAAAAATACTCAAAATTTCTTAAAGTAAAAAAAAATATATCGTTGATTCGATACTGAAAATAAAATATCGA
The DNA here is from genome assembly GCA_015478945.1 of Trachelipus rathkii. NCBI lineage: Eukaryota > Metazoa > Arthropoda > Malacostraca > Isopoda > Trachelipodidae > Trachelipus > Trachelipus rathkii. The sequence goes on from JABUQX010143872.1 coordinate 9,442, forward strand.
TATATCGGCTAAAAAAATATCATCGATATTTTTTCGATACTATCGAAAAATTATTAGAGGGTAAAAGTAGCCTAGAGGGGCTTCACACCTGATTTTTATAAAAATCACAGGATATACTCTAAAAAAAAATGGGTAAGAATTTAGCTGAGGTGAATAAACTTTACGTAACTATTACATTAAAACTATAAACTTATAATTTACAAAAATGGTATCAAAAAATTCTTTGAAGTTTTTTTTAGCGATTAGCGTATATTATAAATGGATATTTTTAATAAAAAATATGAAAAAAAACCGCTAGGAAAGATGTAACTTTATGGCTTTTTTTCGTTCGTGTAGGGATGAAGAATGACGGTCGAAATGCGGCGTTTCAACCTATCGATACATCGATATTTATTAATTATCATTATTATAATTGTTTTATCGATTATCAACGATTTTATTTTTAAAAAATGTACGTAAAAAATTAAAAATATTTAAATTAAAAAAATAATGATAACTGGAAAACTATTTTTTACGTAATGTAAAAAGAAAAATAATTTATATATATATATTTGACTATTTATAGAATTCAGACTCTATTTTTTCTAATATTTATTTGACTGGAATGCCCTTATGAATACACACTTAAAAGTCACTTTTTAATTTTAAAATAATACATAAAATCGAATGTTAACACAAAACATCAACACACACAATTACACATATTTATTTACATATCTAAATTATATTAAATTCCACTAGCTTTCGCCGCCATAGTAACGGCCTCCTCAGGTGGGATATTGAACAGAAAAGAAGCTCCTGCGTTAAAGAAGAGTGTGAAGTATGAAACAATTTTTCAGTTGGATGGTTGTTGATGATCCAATTTTTTTTCGATATTCTTGAAGAATTTTGTACTTTTCATCATTAAATTTTGTGTTACGTCTATATTCATTTCACCTGCTATTTTATTAAAGTTATTACTATTTACAATGCAATATGATTCTATCATTTTCCTCTTGTTATTATTT
>JABUQX010143873.1:0-5000 GCA_015478945.1 Trachelipus rathkii
CGGTATACTTCATTGATTTCGTTTGGTGTTTAACCGTTTTCGCATTTATCGTAAAACGCTTTCGCGTTTTTCGTTTTTTTAGTACGTTCGAATTCGTTTGGTGTTTAACCGTTTCGCATTTATCACCAGAAACGCTGTGTACGCGGTTCCAACTGCAACAAGACAGTGTGTTGCTCTGACCAACTCTTGGTCTTTAAGAAGAGCTTGCCTCAGTATCATTTCAGAATTCACGAGAATCAATTTCAGCATCTGGAGAGATTTGCTATTAAGTACAAATACACTCTTTTACTTTTTATGTATACTTTTTTGCTAAAGTTAATCATTTAACAAATGTTATATTTTGTGTCTAATCATAAAATAGGATTGAAATTGCGGAGCAGTATGCCGTGGAAATGTCCTTAGTCTCACTTCAGCTATAATGACCGAACTTCCCTCTTACAACACTGATTTGGACCAGACACGAAGAAGTATCAAACAAGGGGTAAAATTACCTTACCGTATATTTGAACTCCACACGGTCTGATCTTTTTTTCACTGTCGATTTGCCACTTGAAAAAGAAAGCCCCCATAATATATATGAAACGAGGAGTTGCCTTCTAGCCTCCACTAATTTGGATTATTTTTTGTGCTTTATTATTGATTTCTTCGGTCTTGTTAACTGTAAAGCTTTAAATATTTTATTTTATTTATTAAAATTATTTAAAAAACATAATATATGTTCATTAAATTTTATGTTAAGCCTGTATAACTATTTAATGTATTTAATTATTGATTTGCATTTGAATTTTATTATAATTCGACAAAATATAATCTAATAATTATGTTGTCTTTATCCAAAGTAATGCGTGTTTTTTATTTGTATGGCAACTTCGCTACTTTGAAATTATCGAAGATCAGATTGCGATCTGAAATATAAGTGAACTTGAAAGTTGATGTTTGTTTTTTGTTTTATTTTTTTGTTTTCTTTGTTGCTTCTATTTATTAAAACTTTGAAATAACATAGGAATAGGTTTTCAGTTTTCAATATTGTTTTATGAAACTACCACCTCTCAACAAGCATGATTCTAGCGCACAAGGGGCATAAAACAAATTTGAAAAAAAACTTAGCAAAGCACAAGCCTAACAAATTTCTTGGATGAGCGCAGACATGAGATTTCTAATGAGAAAGATTAAACATATCATGGAATATAGATGATAGCAGTGAATTTCACTGAACAGTACGACTGGAAAAGAGGAGATGCCTCATATAACAAGATGAGAGTAGTCACTTCAATTAAAATTTGTGCGAAGACTAGACATCCCTTTTGATAAGAATGTCGCAAATGTGATAGAATAAGAGTTGGTCAGGTCATAGAACATGCCTTCGTGGTGCCTGTAAAGAAGAATTGAGGCCCAACCTCTCGTGGAAGTGGAGCAGAGAATCGTAAATTGGGAACGCTTGCACAGATCTTAGATTCGTGATTCAGTTAACCAAAAAATGGGCTGAACTGTAGCCACATAGTACTCCATACAATGGAGGATAAGAGCCTTATACAGATTGGGTAACTGTAGAAAATTTCTCGCTTTCTGAGTATAACTTAGCTTTTTGACAGCCTAATAACTATTGTGATAAAGTTTTTAAAACGGTTTTTACGTCGTCAATGAATATTGTATATTATTCACAGGTTGAGATGAGAGAGTATACGCAGAAATGTTTTTAAATGTTGAGGTGACATTAGCAGAAAACTTTATCCAGTTTAGCAACACAAGAATCTGAAAGTTGGCTATCAAGATGCAAATATGGAATGTGGAAAGAATGAAGTTGAGTCATAGGGTAAGAATGAATATATTAAGAAGAGCAGCGTGGAGGTCACTGATTAAAATCGGAAGAAAAATAAATTGAACACCTCTATTGAATGTGATAAAAAGAAACCACTCTTCAACATGGAACTATTTCAGTACATGCTATGCAAGTGAGTAGGCTAAGAGCAGAAAAACAAAGGATAGAGTTTCTAATGTCTTTAACAATATGTGGCTTATTGGGCCTTACTGGGGATTATAAAGTTATCTGAAAGGTCAGGGCTCACGGATCAAACCAAGGTGCAAAAGAGCTAATTGCATTCAATTCAAGGAAAGATATTGAGCAAAACACGGTTTTTGTGTGTATGAAAATCAAAGCAGAAGGGTAATAGAAAAAGAAGAGTGTACCAGACTGTCCAGTAAAGTATGTAAGAATGAGTACTTAAAAGTCTTGGATCAGAGTTGAACTTAGAAAGGATGAGACTGTGTTAGACGAATCGTTCTTTCCTCAAAAAAGGTATACCATTAGAGTTCGGAAGAACAGTGTTTGCTGTAATAGGAAAGTGATACATCTGTTCATGAGAAAGATATTCGAATGATGATTCTAGATACCGAAGAAGGATGTTTGTAAGAAATTAAAGCTTTGTCTAGGCTATATCGAAAGCTTTCGAAAGATTCTTCCGCCACAACAAAATAATTACTAAGTGCCGAAGATTGTAAAACAAAGAATCTGTGAGAGAAGGAAGATTTCGAGCCAAGTGTTCCTGGTCGAGGTTGATATGGCGTCCAGAAGTCAGATTAGAAAAATGGGGAATGTTTCCAAATCTTCCCACTGAGGATAGACTTGAAAATTTTGGAAAGAACAAAACTAGTTTAAAGTAATAGGAGCAGAGCTGCGGAACTGATAAATTTTATTTACCGGCTCTGTCTCTGGCTCTGCATCATCGTTTAAGTTATAAAGCTCTAACTGGCTCCACCCAAAAATGATTTCCTCCGGCTCCTTAGTACCGAATAGGACGATAGAAGGAAATTACAATGTTAAGCATAAATGATTGAGTTGAAGGGGGCGGAGAAGAAGGAATAACTCCGGAATTGTCTAAAAGTGGAATCATTGACAAAAGTTTTGAACACGTTCAGCTTTATCAAAGGTAAAACAGTTATGCCGTCCGGAAAGCTAGAGAGAAGAGAATAAGCAAAGTTAAAGTTTACATTTTTCTTTTTGCAAAATGTTAAAAAAAAAAACCGCGAAGAAGAGGAACCAGAAAGATTATTACGATTCTTTTTAAGGATAAGGGATATTAGTGTCCCAGGGAATAGATTTTGCATGATTCGTGATGAAATGCAAGAATCATGAGTTTCTGGAGATTAGAAAACAACACGGCGGTAAATTCCGATGCCAGCGAGTCCCTTGCTCAAACTGCACGAGAAGCGATGCAGCTGGGGATTAAACCAAGGTTTACGAGTTTTAGTTGAGAGGAAAGAAAATGCTTCCATACCGGAGAAAATCGCCGCTGTAATGCTTACAAGCACACTTCGAAACACCTCCCATTGATAATGTCATTTATGGAAAACTAATGATCAAAGCGGCCTCAGGTCCGACCAATTAGCAACACCGATCGAAGTACCAAAAAGTTTACTCCCTGAAAGCTATCGCCTTGCTAAGTGAAAATTTACGAAGAGATGGAACATGAAAGAGAAAGGAGAAGACGAACGTATCAGTCAAGAGGTGGAAAAGGTTTAACAATATAAGGAAAAGGATAAGAAGTAAGAAAAGGAAGAGTATGTTGGGATCTGCATCTCAGAGACAATCAGGGACATGGCTAGTAAGCTGAATCATCTTCTAAGAGTTGTTGTGAATAGAGAAATGATAGCTAGTTCACCAGCTGTGTATTGAGAATTAGGAAGAGGAAAGTCATTGGTTGTGGTGAACATTGGAATTACCAAGAGACTATTTCCGAGAAAGGAAAAAGACAAGAAAATTAATTTGGAGTCTATAGTAGAAAACTTTAGGTTTCTCAGTTCGATTAAGGAAACAGATATACAAAATCAGCTAAATTTAGTTGTAGGTTGGCAAGAAGGCTTATAAACCATAAGGTTAAAAATTCAAAAGGCTCCATATCATAGGCACAAGTACAAACAACGTCGCTGCGTACGTATTCACGTAAGTACAAAACTGCTTCTGTTTGAAACTTGAAGATAGAGACACAAGAGGGAACAGGGGATTAAAGGTTTGCTGTCGAAACGTTAAGAAAAATGCAAAGAGTCTTGCAGTTAAGAATTAAAAAGTGATGTCTGGAGGATAAGAAGGCTGATGTTAACAAGAGGAAATTATCAAAGACGAAGATGCTGAAATTAATGAAAGGGACCATATACAGAATTAAACCTTGCGACACCATAGACTTAGAGAGATACCAACCCCACCGCTGATGCTAACAAATTAATCCCAGGTAATGATGGAGAAAAGGGTGGATGAGGGCCTATTTCTGGTTGCAACCCCTCTTAGCTTCCCCGAGGCTACATCTGTTGGTACAATTTTTAAAAATTTTATAAAAGACTGTGTGCTTGTCTAATTGTGCGTGTGCATGTTGTAAGAAGAAAGGAGTTTCTACTATGCAAACATTTAGACAATCCTGTGTAGGAGGGCTAAAGGAACAACCATTGGGTACAACGGAATATTCAGTTCAAGCCAACTTAGAGAAGAATTGTATCATTTCGGATGAATATCTCTCTCTCTCTCTCTCTCTCTCTCTCTCTCTCTCTCTCTCTCTCTCTCTCTCTCTCTCTCTCTCTCTCTCTCTCTCTCTCTCTCTCTCTCTCTCTCTCTCTCTCTCTCTCTCTCTCTCTCTCTCTCTCCTCTCTCTCTCTCTCTCTCTCTCTCTCTCTCTCTCTCTCTCTCTCTCTCTCTCTCTCTCTCTCTCTCTCTCTCTCTCTCTCTCTCTCTCTCTCTCTCTCTCTCTCTCTCTCTCTCTCTCTCTCTCTCTCTCTCTCTCTCTCTCTCTCTCTCTCTCTCCTCTCTCTCTCTCTCTCTCTCTCTCTCTCTCTCTCTCTCTCTCTCTCTCTCTCTCTCTCTCTCTCTCTCTCTCTCTCTCTCTCTCTCTCTCTCTCTCTCTCTCTCTCTCTCTCTCTCTCTCTCTCTCTCTCTCTCTCTCTCTCTCTCTCTCTCTCTCTCTCTCTCTAACGTATGGAATTTAATCAATTGTGAAATGTTGTTATTTCATACT
>JABUQX010143874.1:0-12500 GCA_015478945.1 Trachelipus rathkii
CGGTACTTCGTTTCAGATACACCTCAGATTGTTGCTCGTTTTCGGCATTATCGTGTTGCTTTTCGTTTTTCGTCGCACCGCGGCTGAGTCCAGAATTCCCCCCTAAAGAAATGAACATAATATTCGGAATTTTCAGCCGATTTTGACTATATAAACACCAACTGTAGCTTTTTGCCCCTCTAAAACGTTGTTTTCCGGTGTTTTCTATTGTCTGTAGTCATTCTTTCAAAATTTTCAATTTTCAAAACCCCTTGTTTTTGACATTCTTCGTATCAACTATCAGAATTTTTTTCGAAGTATTACTTCGAAAATGTATGAATCGAATGGGTCCATGGAATGTCGTTCAGTACATTTTCGATTTTTGGTTTTGTGCTCAGCGTCCAATTTCAAACACACTTTTTTGGATTTTGAGAAATGAAAAATTGCGATAATATTTTTTTCTGTTCGGGCGAAGTGGATGAATATTTCAAGCATATGTAGTTGGGAAAAGATGCACATGAACTTTACTTAGATATTTTCTTGTTAGTTAGGATTTGGACTGATTATTGGATAAACTTTTCAAAGCTGGTACTTGTACCAAATCATTCATGGTATAAGACCATACAAAGAGTAAGAGAAATGTGTCTCAACCCGACTTATACAAAACCTGAAAACCGATGTGAATCAGGACAGGAAAAATTATCATGGTTTTTCATTTCTAAATCCATAAAGTGGTTTGGAAGTGGGTTGGCTTATGAGGCACAAAACTCGTAGAAAGTATTACTTTCTGGAGACAGTTGAATGACTCAGTTTATCAATACTTTGTTTGGGGTTTGGAGATATTTACCGAAAAGTTGCCACAGGTTGATCAGGAAAGTGATCAAGCATGGAGCTTGAAGTGAAGACTAGAAAGGGCCTGTTACTGAACTAAAGAAAACTTGAAAGCTAGCTGGGCCAGGGCACAGCTTTGGACCAGTTGCATAAACTCGTTTTGAAGATTCAGTTTTATGTCAGGCGCAGGGAGAGAAGTTTGGGCTCACAAACCCGACGAAATATTGGATTCAGCTCTAAAAAACAAAAACGAATCCCTAGTTATTATTTTGCGTTAAAAGCAAATGTTTTATAATATTTTAATATTTTTAGGACTCGGATCAAAAGTGTTCGTTGTATTGTCCGATTATGTTCTCATAAAATCAGCTTTTCAGAGATTACAGAATATCTGGTGAACTGCTTTCTTTTATCACTTTAACATAGTGAGAGAAGAAACATGAGAATTACATATAGGTAAACATATAAATATATTTATATTATATATATATATATATATATATATATATACCTATATATATACTCTTACTATATATATATATATATATATAACATATACTGTATGTGATATAGATATCATACTACATGTATATATACTTCTTCATATATATCGCTAATATATATATATATAAATATATATACTGTATAATATACATATATATAACAATAACTATATATATATATATATATATATTTATAACTTATATATATATATATATATATATATATGCGCCAGCATCCCGAAGAGTTCAGACATAACATACCTTTACCGCTGCCTCGCTGCTGCTGCTGCTGCACTATCATACTATCCTATGCTGCTGCTGCTGCTGCTATATTCGACTCTTGATTGATGAACAAATTAAAGATATTGTTCAATATAACTCATCTATTTTCTTTATCTTCTCGATATAATCTTTTATACACGTATAGAATTTTGACTGAAATCACTAAACATTTGGCCTCTAGAAATTTGAGAGAAACATGAAATAATGAGAAAAGGAAATCAGTAATGTTAAGGACAAAAAGTGGCTTGAAGTTCGTTTCAATGCAATTTTTATAGTTATTGAAATATTTTCGAGAAAATAAATGAATAGAATCGTTTTTGAAGAACGTGAAAATTTTTTTTCTGTCTCATTTGGAATATGAGAAACTTCAAGATCAATTGTTATAAGATCGCCAACTACGTGAGGTTACGTGCGAAGCAGCTTTTCAAAATTTAATTTGTGAAGTATATATTCTTCGGCGGAGGGTATATATATATATATATATATATATAACCAACAACCATATATATCTTCTCTTCATAACCAACATAACAACAACTTATCTTATATGCTGCTGCTATATAATATACCTTATATATGCTATATATAGACAAATTAGAAAGCACAATGAATCGCTAAGTTATGGCAGTTATAATAATAGGAGGCCTGGAGTAATTTTTAAAAGCACAGGGGATTATTATATATATAAAGACAGTCTTCTGATTGTGTGAAGGGCGTTGGCTTTCGATCCTGCTGGATCCTCTGTCCGACACAGTTGGTGGAAGACTAAAAATTTTTTAATATTAAATCAATGAGTGAAAATGTCTAATTTGTCCCTGATAGTAAATAAATTATTATGTATGTTTTGATTAAGATTTTTTGAAAAAGGTGTGGTGGTCAATAATGTGTTAAGTGTGGGGTCTAATGAATATTCGCCTAGTAGTTTGTTATAGTTCGGGATATTTTTATACATAGTGATTCAATTATTTTGCGTTGTAGGGGGTCAAGTACCTGTATGATAGGGGTCATGTGATTAAGGTTAATTTTGTGATTGAGTTGTGATCTGTGTAAGGTGAGGGCAGAATTTTGTGAATCTTTTACGAGGTCTTCATTATGTTGTTTTTTACGTCTAAGGAAGTCATTTGTTTCTCCAATGTAGCAAGAGTTACAGTTAAAACAGGGGATTTTGTATACACATTGGGAGATGGTTTGGGGAGTGTGTGGTATTATCAACAACTCAAAACTTAGATCGACACCCAAGAAATTCTTTACTGCCTTAACTTCACTCAGGAATAATCAAAATATTGTTGTCACTAGATCGGATAAAGGACAGAATTTAGTAATCTTGAACAAGGATGACTATATCTCTAAATGTAACGATCTTCTTATTGATAACACTTACACACTCCTCAACAAAAATCCTCTTAACAACTCTCACATTAGATTTAACCAACATCTTAAACTCATCACTAAAGATTTCCCCAACCTCAATAATGATTTAAAACCCAGCCTCCCTCGTCTCTCACAATTTTATGGTATCCCTAAGATACACAAACCTAACAACCCTGTACGCCCAATTATTTCTAACACTAATTCTGTTTCTTACAAGCTGTCTTCTTGGCTGTCCCAACAACTCAAACCTTTGCCGGCCTAATCTCCACCTCTCATCTTAAAAACACTGAGACTTCATCCTCAAAGCACGCAATATTTCCATACCAACCATATCCTTAGTTTTGACGTCACCTCTTTAAATGCCTCTGTCCCCCGTGCCTTTCACCATCTCTCTATTGAACAGTTACTTCTCTGAAAACAATTACAACTTAACTTATCCTTTCCCTTTCTTAAAAAAATTAATTTACCTCACTCTTAATATAATTTCTTCCACTTTAACAATCTTTACCACAAACAAAACACTGATTCTTAGCATGAATACTCCTTTGTCCCCCTATACTTAGCAACTTGTTATGAACTTATTGATGCATATTCTTAAGCCACCCTCTTCTCTCCCAACACCTGGCTTCGCTATGTTGATGACATTTTGTTTACATTCCCCACTGACCCTAATATCATCCTTAATTTTATCAACTCAATACAATATCAATGGAACTATGGAACTCTCTATCAACAAAACACCTTTTCCTTGACACCCTTCTCTCTTGGCAAAATAGCCCGACATTCTTATATAGTATTTACCGTAAACCTACTTTTAATGAAAATACACTCATTGGTTTTCCTCACATGCTACCAACACAAAAATTGGCATTCTCTCTTCCCTTTTTCTTAGAGCTTTACGCATATGCTCCCCCCTTTCTTACAAACTGAACTTAATTACATCTTCACTTTACATTTAACAAACTTTCTTACTAAACATATCATTCCACCTTCTCTTAAACGGCAAAGCAAAACCGATTCTCCGCCTGAATCGTGAGAGATTAACTTTACCTCCCAAATCCCTTTCTTCGTAGCACATGTAGCTCATGACTATAAGATCTTTTCGTGTCTCCTTAAAGGTTTCCACCTCTGTGCATCTTCTCTCAAGCAGTTTTCAAACCTCAACACCTTGCACTCCCAAACCATCTCACAGTAATGTATACAAAAAATCCCCCTGTTTTAACTGTAGCTCTTGCTACATTGGAGAAACAAATGACTTCCCTTAGACGTAAAAAACAACATAATGAAGACCTCGTAAAAGATTCACAAAACTGCCCTCACTTCACACAGATCACAACTCAATCACCAAAATTAACCTTAATCACATGACTCCCATCATACAGGGACCCCTACAACGCAAAATAATTGAATCACTATGTATAAAAAAATATCCCGAACTATAATAACAAACTACTAGGCGAATATTCATTGGACCCCACACACATAACACATTATTGACCACCACACCTTTTTTTCAAAAAATCTTAAGCTTTTATAGTAATTTATTTACTATTTCATGATTTAAATTTTACACTTTTCATTGATTTAATATTAAAAATTTTGGTCTTCCAACAGCGCGTCCGGACAGAGGATTCCTTGAGATCAGCTAACGCCCTTCACAATCAGAGACTGTCTTTTATAATATATATGTAATAATCCCTGTGTTTTTTAAAAATTACCCAAGAGGCCTCCTATTGTATATATATATATATAACTATATATATAGCATAACATATATATATATATATATATATATATATATATATATATATACTCTATATATATATATATATATACTGCTGCTGCTATATGCTACCTGCTCATATATATATATTTTGCTATATAGTGCTGCTGCTGTAGCTGCTGCTGCTGCTACTCCTTGCTCTAGCCAGCCAGCAAAAGCGTAGCAATAGCAAGCAATGTATTAGCCAGCAACAATAATGTAGCTGTAGCCAACCAGCAGCTGTGTAACCAGCCAGCAGCAACCAGCGCAACGCCAGCAGCAATAACCTTGTATATTGTACAGCCACATTCTATCATCAGCGTAACGTGGCAATAATAACAATGCCAGCCAGCCAGCAACAGCCAGCGCCAGCAGTAATATATTCTTCTTCTTTGCCAACCAGCATGTTTGCTCAATATGTAACAACCAACCAGCGCTATAACCGTAATATGTATGCTCGCTAGCTGTATATGTATCAGCAACCAGCCTTTGCTCTTATATAGCCATCAGCACTGCTATATATATGCTAACTCTTCGCTCCAGCATATATATATATGACTTTAGGAATTTTGTGTTGGGGGGACATTTAATTCAACATAGGAATACTGAAATAGCACTAAACATTATGTTTTTCTATCATTTAAAAAAATACATCCATTTTTATATTAAAACTTAACTGACCCATTTCAAAATTTTGTAAAAAAATTAATTTTCTAAAGATTTTTTTTAAAAAATATTCTCTTTAACACTTGAACAAATTTCTAAAAATGTTCTAATGCTTTCGTATATGAGATTCAGATATTAATTTTTAAATCAATTGTTCGTAATTCAGTTCAAATATTTTTTGAAGAAAACAAATGATATCCGAGAAGTAAAAATTTAATTTCAGTTGTAATGTTCCTAAATTCTGTTTCAGTGTATGCTATGAAGTTTATTTCATAAATGAGGCTAAGGTATTTGATTTTAAATGTATTGGACAGCAGATTTATGCTTCTGTTTACCAAAATAGGTGTTATTCTTGCGGTCGGTCAAACATGGACGACGAACAGAAGATTTGCCATAAAAACACTTAAGGACTTCGGTCTCGGAAAATCTATGGTTTTGGATGACATTATTCTAAATGAAGCTCATTCTTTAGTTCAAGATTTAGAGAAAAATTTAAATAAGCCAATCGAAATTGACTGGAACGTGAATGTATCGGTCTTAAATGTCATTTGGAAACTAGTAGCAAGTTAGTAAGAATTTGTTTCATTAATAAAATCTTTTCTTTCTTGTTTGACTGTTTTTTTTGTTTTTTTTTTTTGTTTTGTTTTTTTTTTCAGGTCTTTATGGTTTTATTTGGATTAAATCGAGTTAGGATCGACTGACCATCTGTCAGCAGACAGACCGTAGGTCTGTCTGTCTGTGTCCTGGTACCCTTGATTATTTATTATTATTATTATTATTATTATTATTATTATTATTATTATTATTATTATTATTATTATTATTATTATTATTATTATTATTATTATTATATTTTAATGTATTTTTAAACTATGTAAAAATATTGTTTGAAACTGTATTAAACCAAATTCATTACAAAGCAATGGATTTATTTTTTCCATTTATATTTTTTATTTAAGATCGACGTTATGAAGTATCCGATAAAGAAGTTAAAAAATTTTCCCAAAACATAAACGACAATTTTGAAGACAGGGATGGAGCAATGGCAGTTGTGAGCCTTTTCCCTTGGCTTATACCTTTTGTACCTAAGTTTATCATGAATAAATATATGCTTGAAGCCAGAATTGTGAGGAGACGTGAAGAAGTCCTGCAACTACTTATGGTACAAATATATTCTAAATATTTTTTTATAATAATATTTTACAACATTTAATTTAAAATCTTCTTAAGGTATAAATATATTCTAAATATTTTCTTATAATAATAATAATATTTTATAATATTTAATCTAAAATCTATTTATGGTACAAATATATTCTAAATATTTTCTCATAATAATATTTTATAACATATAATCTAAAATCTATTTATGGTATAAATATATTCTAAATATTTTCTTATAATAATATTTTACAACATTTAATTTAAAATCTTCTTATGGTTTAAATATATGCTAAATATTTTCTTATAATAATAATATTTTATAATATTTAATCTAAAATCTACTTATAGTACAAATAAATTCTAAATATTTTCTCAAAATAATATTTTATAACATATAATCTAAAATCTATTTTTGGTATAAATATATTCTAAACATTTTCTTATACTAATATTTTATAACATTTAATCTATAATCTAATTATGGTACAAATATATTCTAAATATTTTCTCATAATAATATTTTATAACATTTTATTCTAAAATAATATTATGAGTTCTTTATTTAACGTAAAATATAATTATAAAGCAATGAATCTTTTAAAATTTAAAAATAATGAAATTTATTACCGTAAAATATAATATAATAAAATAATTTTTTCTTTATAAATGTAAAATATAATCAAATGGTGAATTATGATTTGAAATTTGAAATTTCAAGGGAAAATGAAAAAAATAATGAATCTGCTTCACTTTCGTAATCTTTTTAGTCAATTTCAGCTCAAGATTTTTTTTTTCCATTTTTGATTTTTTTTTTTAAGAATAATTACTAAAATGAAATTTATCTCTATATTTTATTTATTAACTTTAATGATTTATTAATTTATTTTTTTTTAAATGTAATTTGAATCTTTTTAATGTATTTGTTATTATTTATAAGGTATTTTTTTTACCTGTAGTTTCCTTAATTTAATTTATAGAATTTGTAATTTATTATCATTTAAAAAAAAAAAATTAACTCACGTTTTACATCACCTAACACCATTTTTTTATTATATATAACCCATAGCTTTATTTATAATTGCATGATCTCTCATTTAGCTTACTCCTCCGGAAGTAAATTTAGTTATGAAAGTAATTGTATAAGAATGATTAACTTGATTTCCAAACGTTATGCAAGAATTGAATTTTAACTATTTAAAGAGCGCGAGAATCTTTTCTTTAATTTCGATTTTCAACTTTTCTTTTTTTTTTCAAAAAAATATATGAAATATTTTTTAAATGATCTCTCTTTAATTTTCTCTCTCTCTCTCTCTCTCTCTCTCTCTCTCTCTCCTCTCTCTCTCTCTCTCTCTCTCTCTCTCTCTCTCTCTCTCTCTCTCTCTCTCTGTTGTAGCCTAACTTCATATCTTTCAACCTGATACCTACTTCGATCTTTTGTACTTTAAATATTTTATGATTCTGATAACCTCTAACAATCAATACCTTCTCATCACTTTTCACATCACCTTCTTTGTACGCAATTGAATACCTCAAATTTCACAAAAGTCATAGACACTAGAGTTCTAAATTAATGCTTACTTATCATTTCGAAAATGTCATACAGGACGAAATTAAATCTTATGTAACATAAACTTTGACGATTTTAGTTAATGAACTTTATAATAAGAATTTCCCATCTGATCCAATTTATTATTATTAGGTTATGTAAATAAGCAATTCATTTTGTTACCCTTTAGTACTTTTATAAAAATTTTCAAGGTTACTTTTCCTTTTTTTTTTTTTTTTTTAAATTATGATACTATTTATCAGATAATTTTATTTTTTAGATCTCTTGTCAATGTCTTAACTACATAAAGTATTGTTCTAAATGATTTTAGCTTAAAGATATCATTCTTCTTTTATTTTTAGGACGTCATTAAAGACCATAGAAAGATGCTTGATAAGAAGAATCCCAAGGATTTCATCGACAAATACTTGATTGAAATGGAAGAACAAAAGGATAATTCAGAATATCAACACTGGGGAGGTAAAGCTATTTTGTATGATTCTATAATTTATAATTGCTATAGGTTATGGCCAATTATCAGTTTCGTATTCAATTAATTATAACACCAACACAAGTAATATGAAATATTTAAAGCAAGTTATAAACTTTTAGTAGTCTCACCTTATTTATACATAAAGATAATATAACTAAGAGATTATATCATTACAAGTTTCAAAATTGTTAAAAATATGATAATTACAATGAGGAACGCATAAAATATCAAACTGTTTTGGGGCAAAGATATATAAAGGATTTATGAAATCTGCTGTGCTTTGATAATACTGATCTATTACCATATACGTTTATGAGTAACATTAAATTTCAACCGAAACTATTATGTACTAAAATTACACCCCATTTTGATTCTAACAAAATCAATCAAGATTTCTATCATTGTTTCTGTATATTTCAAAAATTTCAGATGAAGATTTGATTCAGAACTTGTTTGATTTGTTCATTGCCGGATCTGAAACTACTTCATCAACCATACGTTGGTTTTTCCTTTTCATGGGAAGGTTTCCAGATATACAGAAAAGAGTACAGAAGGAAATCGACGAAATTGTACCGAAAGGACAGTGTCTCTCCCTTCAAGATAAAGACAAGTTATTATTATTATTATTATTATTATTATTATTATTATTATTATTATTATTATTATTATTATTATTATTATTATTATTATTATTATTATTATTATTATTATTATTATTATTATTATTATTATTATTATTATTATTATTATTATTATTATTATTATTATTATTATTATTATTATTATTTTTATTATTATTTACTTTAATAATCGGATGGTAAATCAGGCACCAAATCAGGTTCTTAGTTTTCAACCTTATACAGATATATAATGTAAATGTTGACAAAAAATGTTATAATAAAAATTGTGAAAGAAAGCTTGGAAATAAAGTTACAAGGGTGACGAAATATAAAGCTAAATAAACAATTCTTTCTGTGGACATTTGAGTTTTATCTGAGAACGAAAGACGAGATACATAGAAAGGGAGGTGGCGGTCAATAATGTGGGACTTAGAATGCCAGGTCAAATGGTCGATATTTGAAAAAAATAATCTGCTATTTAGAGCTTCTTTAACGAATCCAATAAAACTTAACCTAACCTAACCTAACCTAACCTAACCTAACCTAACCTAACCTAACCTAACCTAACCTAACCTAACCTAACAGAAACTAACCTAACCTAACCTGTGGCGGGCCGTACGGGAAGTTTTTTGATATCGTATCGACCATTTTTCCTGTCGACCATTTGGACTAGTCCCCAATGCCAGTGGAAGTGTAAAAAAAACGTACGACACAACAAAAAGATTAATTAACTTTAAATGCTATTTAATATATCTTTTTAGTTATTCATTCATTCATGAAATTTAAACCTCTTTGTTGAACCAAAAAATAATTAAAGTGAAAAAAACATACGTTTTTCATTCTAATGGAAAATGATTTTGCTTTATAAATAACAGGATGTTCTTTCCTTTTCTGTATTTATACATACTGCAATTGAAAAAAAATAACTTTGTTATTTTATTATAATATGAAGCTTTTAATTTATTTTCTTGACAGATTCTCATTTAACTAAAATTTTGAAAAATGTTTCTATGCTAATTACTATACCGTATTAATTAGCGTATGCCATTCTATATTTTTTATAATTTTTACTTTTTCCTTGAGTAGGAATACTCTCTTGAGTGGTGATGACCACTTAGAATAATTGCCTAAAATTATTCCAGTTTACCTACTCTTGAAGCTCTAATCTTCGAAGTAAACAGAAATGTATCGTTACTTCCAAATGCTCTGCCTCATGAAGTAATGCAAGACACAGTTTTGGAAGGTTATGACATTCCAAAGGTAAGTCAATTAACGTATCATTTTAATACACTATTAGTATGGGTTGTCTTGAAACAGTTCCGTAGTAAATTTAAAAGTCAAGTTTTGGAGCTGAGGGATTTAGCTTAATTAATATTTTGAAATATGTTTCGAATTGCAACATTCCAGTTGAAATAACTTTGGTCTGTTCAGACATGTATCAAATAATAATAAAAACAATAGCAATTCTAGTTATAATAATAATAATAATAATAATAATAATAATAATAATAATAATAATAATAATAATAATAATAATAATAATAATAATAATAATAATAATAATAATAATAATAATAATAATAATAATAATAATAATAATAATAATAATAATAATAATAATAATAATAATAATAATAATAATAATAATAATAATAATAATAATAATAATAATAATAATAATAATAATTTATAATAGGGAACTATAGTGGTACCAGATATGGAGGCTTGTCACAGAAGTCCAAAATACTGGAAATATCCAAACGATTTTTCTCTCGAAAACTTTTTGGATGAAAATGGAAAGGTTCTCGGAAACAAGGAAGGATATATGCCATTTTCTTTAGGTATGGATGAAATGTGTGTTCTTCAATTCCTTTACGATGAACTTTTATTCTTTCACTTAATTAATCGAAATACTTTTTATGGAATATGGAAAGATAAAACAGAGAATTTAGTTACTTAACAGTACAAAAAGTAGTTTGATTGTTTGAGTGAAGCCAAAATAAGAAAAGAAATAGGTACAAAATCAGATGTAAGATAAATAGCAGTACTACATCATCGATGAAAAGTTGATGTAGTACTTTAGTTGATGTAAGATAAATAAAAGTACTACATCAACTTTTCATCGATTTCTTAAAATAGTTTTTCCAATATTAGTCTATAATAGTTTAATTATAATTATTACAGTTTTTAAATCCATAGATATGGTAATTATCAATCACAAAAATGAAAATAATGAATTATTATCATTAAATCCATTTAAAATGAATATTGAAGCAACGAAATCTTAATATTAAATCACTAATTAAAATATTCTTTGAAAACTAAATCAGATAGAGGTATATAATTATTGATTTTATATATAACTCTGTGGCAACAAATATAATAAAAGCTTGTGAGAAATTAATTAATAAAAAAATCAACACAGGGTAGGCTAAACGATTTGGTATAATTTTTGAAAAAAAAGGAAAAAGAAAATTGATTAGAATAATTCATTTTTGATTAGTATATGAAATAACTTCATTCTATATTTGAACTAATAGTAATTAATTTTGAATTTCATTCCAAAATTAAATATTTAATGATAATAATCTATATACCATTAATTTTAAACATGCGATTTTTGTCCCCTAAGTTTTCGGCCTTTTGGTTTCACTTTATTTTTTAAAAAAAAAGATATTAAAAAATTTTGAGCTTCACAAAAAAATAGAAAAAATTAAGAATTTATAATAAAATTTAAGCTTTTATTGTTATTATATTATTATTAATATAAAAACATTTCAAATGTATACGAGCCTTTCCGTGTAACAACTTACTCGCGCAAAGCGTCGCGTATCGACATTGCTTGTTTCTTATTATTAATTTTTTTTTAAAAGTTGTTCATGAATCGTATTTGCTTTCTTTTAGTTACTAAAAATCTTTTCTTTAGAGAATAAGATTTAAATAATATTACTTTTTTAATTTAATTTAATTTTACATGATCCCTTTAATAAAAAAAAATTAAGATTAAGATTCTTGAATTGCTGTTCAAATCATGCATGTATCATGTTTAAAGTAAAATATTATTCATAAATTGGTTCTGAACAAAATAGGCGTTTTGTAATTGGTAATAATGCAATAAACCCTTAATTTAAAGCTTACGGTACACTGAGAGAAATGTATGTTTAAAACGAATATAAATATTTTATTTTCAAATTAAATATTTTGAAAATAAAATATTTATATTTAATTTAAAAATGAAAAATTTTTATTTTTAAATGAAATATTTTTGAAACTAAAATATTTATAT
>JABUQX010143874.1:22500-24816 GCA_015478945.1 Trachelipus rathkii
TATATAATAATATTAATAATAATATAATAATAATAATAATAATAATATAATAATAATAATAATATATATAATAATAATAATATTAATAATAATAATATAATATAATAAGCCATATGCTATTGATGACCTATGTACAAACAAATATATAACATAATAAAAATATAATACTAATTATAATAATGATGGCAATAATTTATCATAATAATAAGAGTAATACTAATAACAATATCAATAATAATAACTAATAATAATATATATAATATATGTATAATAATATATATATGCTAATAATAATAATAATAATAATATGTATATATATATATAATATATATATATATATATATATAACAACATATATATATATATATATATATATATATATATATATATAAGGATTCAGAGGGAAATAGTAATAATAATGATAATATAATAATAATAATAATAATAATAATAATAATAATAATAATAATAATAATAATAATAATAATAATAATAATAATAATAATAATAATAATAATAATAATAATAATAATAATAATAATAATAATAATAATAATCATAAAAAGAAAAACAGTATTGATAATAATAATAATAATATATAATAATAATAATAATAATAATAATAATAATAATAATAATAATAATAATAATAATAAGTAATAATAATAATAATATAATGCTATGTAATTAATAATAATAATAATAATAATAATAATAATAATAATAATAATAACTAATAATAATAATAATAATAATAATAATAATAATAATAATAATAATAATAATAATAATAATAATAATAATAATATTAATAATAAAATAATAATAATATAATAATAATATTAATAATAATAATAATAATAATAATAATAATGTGTATATAATAATAAATATAATAAAAATATGTAGTGTGTGTGTGTGTGTATATTATTATTATTATTAATATATTATTATTATTATTATTATTATTCTTATTATTATTGTTATTATATTATTATTAATGTGTATTATTAATGTGTGTGTGTGTGTGTGTATTAATCTGTGTGTGTGTATTAAGACGGATATTCCATGTTCATTGAAAGCAACACTGATGTTCCACTTACAAACATAATTCCAGTAGCCTCTATATCTATCCGGACTTGTTGAAACATCAAAAGACACCTGAACTGAGCCCTTCTCTCTTCTCCACCACAACATCAGAAGCCTTAAACAACATCACAATACTTTTTCTGGACTATCTAAGTTCCAAAATATCATAATTGACTGCATAGTACTAACTGAAACATTTCTGAATATGACCATAACAACGGGTTATATCCGATCCCAGGATATACTGAAGCACATGCATTTCGATCTAAAACGGGGTGGGGGAATTTCACTTTACTTAAAACATAGCATCTGCATCCCCCTTGGAAGTAATTTTTACTTGTCAACTCACACATAGAGGCACTAGCAACTCGCGTAAAATTAAAATCGAATCAACTAATTATAATGGGAGTCTATCGACCCCAAATTCATCTAAAACAAAGTTCATAAATGCCCATAAGGACATCATCAAAACATATACACTCTTAACTCTAAAGTAATAATTGCGGGAGACTTCAACATATCTCCAACGAGAACATTACAAATCAGGCAAAACTCTCTCTCAAACTTAATGTTATCGAATGGTTTCGTCAATTACATAACGCTACCTACATCCAAACAACGTCGAAAATCGATGTCCGTCCTTAATAGATCATATCTGGGGAACCTAAGCTGGAACGTTAATACCTTGTAATAAAAAGTGATGTATTGATCTTTCCATATCATCTACAAAATTTACCATTAATAAACTCAAAAATTTCACCAATATAAATACAGGCTAGATGGTGAACATCAAAGGCGGAAATACATAAACAAAATGAGTGAAATTGACTTTTCATTCACATACAGCGAGAACATTGGCATCGAAGAAAAATTCAACTCGTTCGTAAAACATATTAAACAAATGCTACGACGAAGCATTCCCTATTAAAACGAAGAAAAACTTGGTGCTAAAAGAATTCAAAACCCATAGCTAACACCTGCAAAACTCTATCAACCAAAAACACAAACTCTACCGAAACTATAAAAACAAAATTATACCATTCAAGTGTATAACACATATGATAAACAATTAAAAAGTAGTTCTTAAGAAAGCAAAGAAAATACTACTCTAACAAATTCCAGGATTGCAACAAAAACTCTCGAAGGCCACTTGGGGTTTAATCAATAAATTAGTCAGCAAAAAAAAAAAAAATCACAATGTATAAAAGAACTGAATTTAAGCAATCA